>JAFMSR010000734.1:20000-43107 GCA_022818135.1 Saxidomus purpurata | reverse complement strand
CAATATTACAGTTAGGAAGGATAAACTATCAATTTGTTTATACTCATGCTGTACGAATCATAGCAGTACTAGTAGTGCATGAGTAAACTAAAATTAAATTCATAGGACACGGATGCCCAAACTTTCCGTCTTTGTCAGAAAACAACGGCATATTTCGATAACTTTGGTCTTACTGCGTGACAACATTATACTATTTTGTCTCGTTTACTGTAATGTACAAATATTTAAGGCCTTTCTTTTAAGGAGCAGCAAATCATCATAAAGAACAAGTGTCTTTTGACAAGCGCCATAACTCAGCTATTACTGCCGTGATATAAATAAAAAACGAGGTGTACACTTTCTCATCCAAATGAACACTTGTGTAAAGGTTGGTGACTCTGTGGCAATAAAGTAAGACGCGATGCATGGCGCAAGCTTGCCTTATAGAATGGCTTTATTTTAACTAAGTCAACAGCCAATGCTATGGTGTTACTGGTGCGATAAAATAAACTGAAATGGGTGTACAACTGCCCATCCTAATGAATATGTGTATACAATTTAGTGTCTATATGTCAATTATATAAGGAATAATGCCTGTCGTCAACGTTCCATATAATTTGCCTTAATTTTGACGACCTCAAGGACCATAAGTCAGATGTAGCTGGTTCAATATAAAAGCTAAAACCAAGTTGTACAATTTTTACATCCTAACGGACATTTCTGTACAGTTTCGTGTCTAAAAGTGTCTGTCATGAGCACGAGGTTCAGATCGAAATATCCGTCACCGTCGTCACCGAGGGTAACTGTTTTGGCGGGAACGAGACTCGCCGAGTTCCCGCAAAAGTGTTACCCGATGTGACGGATATTTCCATCATCATAATATAGCAATGTTTTGACTTGAACTGCAATAGTTGTGATATTATACAGAAAAATTGTTTAGGGTCGACAGTACGTTTGTAAGTTATTTGCGATTGTTTTCAGTAGCTATGCAATTTTATACAACAGTGTCTTGTAAGCGTATAAACAGCACTTCTTGTTTAGGATGGTAATTTTATGAATTAATGCTGCATACATTGAGCTGTGTGGTGAAACGAATAACGTTTTAAAGCTGAATAAGTTACGCATATGAATTGTATCTCCAAACACCTATAAATATCAAATAAAGATTTTTAAAACATGAATGCGGCCCGTTGGTACGCTAATTGTTGTAATTATAGACATAGTGTTGTAACCATTAAACTGAAATAGATATTGTCATTTCGGTCATCATTATGAACAAAAAAGGAAGGTTAAGATATCGTATTATGATACAGACAGTAACAGAATAAGGCAATCTTAAGATTAACTACCGCTGCCATCAATTTCAATAGTTCTCTTAAGAGTTTGAATATTTCACAGATTACTTAATTATCTGTTACTATACAAAATGCATATAAGTGATAATATTACGTCTGTTTGATTATGCTGATTTACCTTATGGAATAAAGTCGCATAGTAATCTATATCCATAGAAGCACATTTCCCAGTGAATTTGAAGACAGTGTGTAATACATTTGTCATAGCATTGTTGTTGCGTTTTGACCTTTAGGAATACAAATGTAATGATCAATTATTTTAACTACATACACTATTTATAATGAAGGGCAATAATGACCAATAAGCAGCATTGTCCTCTTATAAAGGTTAACTTATGTTGGTAACTGTGGCCCTTTACACTAGTTTTGCTCTGGTTCATGGACATCTGTTTATTACCACTTTCTTTATGCATGTTCCTAAATTACATAGTCTAGTGATACATGTACACGTAAATGCTGTTTTCAAATTCATTTGTTAAATGATCATTTATGAAAAGCCACGTATTGATCTAAAATAGTATATACAAGCATATTTGATTCGATAAAGCCGCACATGTAACCTGCGTAAACAAATGATTTTGACAACCGTTAAAGCTTCTCATTGGTTGGTTTTGGCATTCAGTTAACTTATAATACGTTTGATTTTAAAGCAAACTTTAAATTTTAAACGCAGTTTTAGGAATATTTCGTATAACTCATAACAATATGAAAAAATGTGTTGCAGATTTTTTCATTTAACACTTACTGTGGATGTTCACCCTATTACAATGTCGTATGTGGAACATATTCATTAAGAATATTATTGAAAGTGAAGTGTTCAGTTTTTCCTCGTGCATTAAAACATTTAAAGTAGTTTGAAGTGTGAATAAATATCAAAACGTGCAATACCAGTTCTGAATAAATAGCAAAAAACTAAGTTTGTATTTTATTGACGAGTTGGTCAGTAATACCAAAAACTGTCGGCAGCTTCCGAGAACTGTGACCGGATTGGTGTCGATATTCATATTATTTCAACATAGTGGAATTTTATAAAATATGTAAGTAGTTAAACTTTAATATTTTATTGACTTTTTGCATGGCATAGTTAAGTAAAGTAAAATGGCATTAGCATAAACATATATAATGTTAATCGCTATTTACACAATGTCTGCTGTATGGTTGGATATGTTTTAAATGGCATGTACAAAATAACTATTAAAACAAACGGAAAACATGTTCAATTCGTAAATTAAAGGGACTTTTCTCAAGTTTCAAACAAATTCAATAAAACATTTACGAAACAATAAAAGCAATATATTGTGTTCCTGTCAAAACCTAAGAAATAAATTACTCTCTAGAGACAAATATTTTGACGTCTGTGCTTTGTAGCAAAAGGCTACAAGTTAATTATTCAAAAGTTATTCCACTTTGCTATTCAAAATGTAAACAAAACTTAAATATTGACCCTTCGTTAACTTAAACTATCCTAACGTAATTCCTACTTTTGGCCACTTATAAATAAACAATTTTACGACGCAATTAAATGAAAACAACACATTTGTAATTGACAAGTAGAAAATTACGGAAAAACCTATACGCCACAATTTGCTAATTGCTACTTGCTAATTATTTTGCCATTTTGTCATGAAGCAATCTTTCTAGACTCATAACAATACGGTTACGCTAAAACACTTTCATATCTTTACATTTGGCAATATTATTAAATCATAAAGCGGTAACATAATGCAGTTTAAGTAATTCTATCTGCATGTTTATTGAAATAGTGATCGTTACTAAATAAAGCACTTAAGAACCTATTGCAAATAAGTAAAGCATTTTAAATACAAATAATAAAAAAAACCTATTGTATGAAATAAAAAAAGAAATGAGCAAAATTGAAAAACAAATCAAAATTAATCCACCAACTATAGTAGGTACCCCTAGATACAGGAATTAAATTTGGAGAGGGTTTTTGTATCCCTAGGGTGTTTGGGTAACTCATTCAATAGGGTGCAGCCATCGTAGGCAAAATACCATTTGCCACAAGTTTCCATCGTAGGAATGTAATTGTTGACTGACATGAATGGAACAAAATGTTCTGTCATATAAAATGGGACAGCCTTGGAATATATGTTGAAAACATGACAAAGGGTTTTGAAATCAACTCTCTTAGGCACAGGTAACCATTTAAAACTTGGAAAATGATCTTTACCAATGTGTACCACACTATTTAAGTTCTAATAAGGTTATTCTGGGTAAATCATACGTTTTTTGGTTCATGAATAATACTAAACTGTAGAAGCATAAACAAAATGACACTGAATAAGGGACATAACTTCCAATTTCTTAGTGTGAAAAGTAACATATCTAGTCTCTTTTTCTGAACGAACAGAAACTTCAATCTTGCATTAGTTTTTTTAATAACAGACATAATCAAAGACTCAAAGGATAAACTGTTATCATAAGTTGCACCCGGGTACTTCGCGGAGTTCCTTGAATGGATAGTAAGGCTTGTGCAAGTGACACTGAATTTAGATTGAGGACTAACCTGATCGGAACCAAAATATATATTCATTCTCTTTTGCCAAGATCTAAAGGCAATTTATTGCAAATAAGCTTCTCACTTACTGTTTCAAGTTTAATACTTGTAATAATTGACTAACATGAATGGAAAAAATGTTCTGTCATATAAAAGGGGGCAGCATTGGACGTTTCAAGTTTAATACCTAGGATGGACTCAATTTCATCCTTATTTTTACCGGTGACTCAGATTGCAGAATCATCGGCATATAGTACTAATTTACTCTTGACAACGGCAGACATATTATTCACATAAATTAAAACAACATGGGGCTTATATGGAGCCTTGAGGTCGCAGCAAAAAAGTTTGTCATGTGACAAGAGAGTTCCTGAGACATCCTCTAGCTGCGGCCTATCTGATTAATTTGAGGAAAGCCATCTAATTTATGATTCTGTGAGACCTAGGGCTTTAAGTTGTTCTGACATCGCGCAGTGATTTCTCATTCTGACGTAAGTGTCTTAACAGTATTCCAAAATGCGCATCCTTTACTTGGTACATGCAAGATATTAACATCTGAAGTTTGATGCGTTTCAGTAACGCTTGATATTCGAATAAACATGCGAATAAAATTACTTCATATGCACAAAATTAATGCCTTATGATTTAATAATATAGCCCAAAGCAATGATAAACAAGAGGGCCATGATGACCCTATATCGCTCACCTGACTACCATTTGCTATAATAAAAGGGGTCATGATTCTAACATAATTCCTAGAGGTCCACTTCACAATACTAAGTAACAATTCAAATATTTATTATCTGCCCTGTGTATTTTTAAAGTTTTCTCTATATAAGCCTATGTGAAATCAAGTGCTTTCGTCCCCCCCCCTGGGAAGGGTTAATTTTGACCAGGGGTAAAGGTCCATTAGACAATGCTACATGCTAATTATCTCAGCTCTAGACCTTGTGGTTTCAGAGAAGAAGAGTTTTAAAGTTGTTCCTATATGAGCCTATGTAAAACCAAGTGACCCCCCAGGCGAGGTCAATTTTGACCCAGGGCTCATAATTTGAACAATCTTTATAGAGGTGCACTAGACAATACCACATGCTAAATGTCTAAGCTCTAGACCTTGTGGTTTCAGAGAAGAAGATTTTTAAAGTTTTTCCTATATAAGCCTATGCAAAACTAAGTGACCACTCGTGCGGAGTCAAATTTGACCCGGGGGTCATAATTTGAACAATCTTGGTAGAGGTCCACTATACAATGTTACATGCCAAATATCTAAGCTCTTGACCTTGTGGTTTCAGAGAAGAAGATTAAAAAAATCCTATTTGTTGCCGTAGCAACCAGAGTTTTGCATGGAATGGAATTCTTTGAACAGGTTTGATAGAGCTTCATGCAAGGAACATTCCTGCAAAGTTTCATCAACAATGGCCCCGTATTTTCAGAGGAGATGTCGTTTGAATGAAATGGTGGACGGACGGACGTACGACGTACGACGGACCCCGGTCGGAAAGCGATCCTATTAGCTCACTCTAGCACTTTGTGCCAGGTGAGCTGAAAAGCGTGTTCGCCAGAAATTATATTATTGGCTCTAGTCTTGAAAATATTGTCTTATGTCAGAATAATATCGCACAATGACAGAATTATTAGCAAGTAGCAACTAGCAAATGGTGGCGTGTATATGTTTCCGTAAACAACGCTGTAACAATCGTCATATTTCTCTCTTCAGACGGTTTCCGTGACAAACCTCATTAATGAAAGTGAATAAATGTTAGGCTTTCTATCACATTATAATTGCCGTTTTGACGCTTTGCTAATAAAAGGACTCATTGCATTGCTTTTGAATAATTTTATATCTTAACGTCTCTTTTTACATTTACGAAACAAATATGAAAAACTGTTTAAAATTTTGTAGACTAAATGTCTTTGTACCAATCCCCCACATTTCGAATTCCTTTGTTCATAAGATAAATCGATATCTTTACATTCATTGGGCTGATTGAACTATACAACACAAAACTTATTGTAGTATATGTCAGAAGGTCATACAATTTATGAATTAAACCCATAGCTATTGAAATGTTTTTGAAAGAAATCTCGAAACTTGATTATAACTCTACGTAAATGATTGTCACAATGACTGTAGGGATTTTTCACTGCACGGTATTTAAATCAAAACATTTTAAATACAGACACAAATTATGTTGTCAGGATAAAATTGTAAATGTTGCATTATGCAATTACATGTATAAACTTATGTTTAAGTAAAAATATCATATCGATCGAGCCTCGCTGCTGCCTGGGCTCTTAGTTTAAACAATATTTTATTTATCAAATATCATGTAATATATATTACAAAGACAAGGGATCGAGTAAGCTAACAAGTTGTTTTGGAAACTCTTTCCCTGCCTGGGCTCTTATCGGAGTAGGTTTCAATTGAGACCTTCAGATAAATGTATGTGCCTGCTTTAGCACGAAATGTTTTGTTCAACAGAAAAAGTGAATCTGTCAGTTATTTTATGAATGGAAAAATGACTACTGTATAATATAAGAACTAGATTCTAAAGACGTATTAATTAATAGATTTTCAAAGCAATTCTTGCAGAATCTTAATTGTAAAATATTCTTGTACGAGTCGTAAATTAAACTAACTAACTGTCTTGTTTAAGAGGCTTGTTTATATGTTCATATTATGCCTTTGGTTTAGTAATTTCATCTGAACAAGCAATTAAATAAACACTGTGAAGGATACATCAAATGTTAACTGATGCAATTTCCCATATATACCTACCACATACTTGGTATATTGTTATAAACAATGAATTATTTTTTGTATTAAATGGAATATTTGTTTTAATTAATGAATGTTTTATGTATAAGTGAACTGTATTTGTAGTTTCTTATAATTCTGCATGGAATGATCATTTACTTATTTTATGTTTATGTATTAATTCTTATGATGTATTGTAAATGGATGATACTTTAATAAACATTATATATATAGGGAAATGTATCCACTATAAGTGATGACAAAATGAGCCATGAATACTAAGTTGAATCGATTATTTCAAATTATCTGGCTGTTTGACTACAAACATAAGCCCCGAGAGTAAGACTGAAAGTAATATGATGCTTTTGCTTACAGATCTACGAATTTCAAAATGATATTAGTAATAAATCTACAGAAATGGAAATTATGTTGAAAACTGATGCAAATGATATGAAAACTATTTGCAACAATAAATCACAACAGTACATTTAGCAAGTATATTCTATTTTTTCTCAAAACATACAAACATACAAAAACATTTTTTTTTGTTAATGGTAAAGAAATGTTCTTACTATTTTTAACATAATATCATTTGCTGTAATAGTTACGGACTTTATTTTGATGCATAGAGACTTACAGACTTGTTTAACTGTAAGCATGTCCTTAAGTTTGTAAACATTTAAATAATTCGAATGTATTTGTTTATGATTTTTGACAAACTTTATATAATAACCTGAATGGTCTTTCTGAAGAGAAAAAAAACGTTGACATTCAATCCTCAAAATAGATACGGAATTTATATTGATGTCTTGTCACATGAGGGAACCGTATACACACATGTGCATGTTTTGCGAGATATAATTCATGCATCTACTGGAACGAATAGGACTGATCTATAACGCGTGAAGAAGAACATGTATTTGTTGTACAATATATAAACAATGTTCCTCACCTTGTCAATTTGTATTGTGCGACAATATTTACCTGGCACTCATTAATCTTCGCCAATATCTTCGGTTATGTTCGGGTGTGTTTTCGTTGTTTCAATTGATTAGCATATCGAACAAATACATTTCACCGACAAAAGTGCACACCCCAGAGACAGTGGCGTAATGGTAAGATGCCTTACTCGTATACAAGGTTCCATGGGTTCGAATCCTGCACATATAATTTTATTTTTTATAAGAGAATGGCTATTTTATTTAATTTGTAACAATGTCTTATGCACCATTTTTGCTTCTATATAATTATTCTGTGATTGTTGGTTAACTTTGCTTTGATTTCTGTGTTTTATCTTTTATGTACTAAACTACTATTGATATTCATGGCATTTTCTTCGAAATTCTTCGATACATTAGCCGAGGCTATCTTATCTTTAGATCGTATCTGTTTTTCAAGATGATTTGCGCGTCGACATTTTCAGTTCTAAATACAAAATGTATGCAGAACGACGGAGAAAGAATGCTGAAATAATCATTAAAAATCTTGAAACCCCGTGCTGAACAAAGACAATAGTGAATACATTTAATGCAACGAAACGATTAAAAAAGGGTTAAACAAAAATTCAAACAAGACTCGAACCTAAATACGCTGCATTGGTAGTCAAATGCCTTATCCACTACACCATTGCGGAATTCGATATCTTGTACAGTACGAAATTGATATTTTATATCAATCTTGGTATATTTTTATCCGAAGATTACCGACCACATACCGACCACATACGAAATATTCATGAGTGCCAGTTCAATATTGTCGCATAATAAACTGTTACAGAAAATATGCACAAATCATGCCTACATTAATAACAATATTAACAACGTTGATGAACACAAATTATGCATCAAAATGCAGAAAAAACACTTACGATGTGAAAATGTACTTTCTTATTAAATTAATAAGACGACACTTTATAATGAACAGTTGGCAATTCTTAAGTCATATTAACGCAAACATGTCATTCAAACACAAGAGACAGAACGTGGGATTCTTGTGGTATTTTGTTTCAAAATATTTTCAGCTCATGCAACAGAGCACAGCCGTGTTACAAAATGTAACGCTGGCTATTAATACATTAACATCTTATCTTGCCCTCACAATCTAACAATCTAACCGTACCTGTAGTTATTCACCTTTTGAAATCATGGAATGCCTCAAAAATACCCTTCACAAGTATCTAGCAATTAGTTCTTTTGGCAATTACATTACATTTATATACTTCAATAATCACACGCGATCGTATTACAACGAGCTCTTATCTGATTATGCAGGTTTGGCAGGCTCAAAAGACAAATGACAACTATTGTTAATAATAACAAAACATAAGAGTATCATAAATCAGTACACATGTAAATGATGATATGGCTAAAATAATGTGATGGGACCTTATCTTAAGGATTCTGTTATTTATGTTCTCTGGTCCTGCTGCTTTACCTAGTGCGAGTGATTGAAGTGTTGTTGTTACTTCGTTCTCTGTTATGTTGATTGAGTCTAGTTTTGGATGGTTTTGGTTCAGTTATATACGTGGCAGTGTTTTGTTATTAACGTGAAGTTGCGTTTGTGATTGAAAGAAATTATCAAGACGATTAGCCTTGCCAATGTCTCGTGTAACTAGAGTACCGTTCTCATTCAGAGTCTGTGCAGTTTTATTTGTTGTTGGCGATATGAAATGTTTATGTATTTTACAGTAGTCAGAAATTTTAAAGATTTCATTTTGTAATTTATCTCATAGTTTTTGTGCTAAATGTGTTTTTGCGGTTATGTTTCTTATTTGTTTGTTAGTGTTCCGGTGATGTTCTTTTTGTGTCCTTTTGCTTTTTCTCTTTCTAATTTGTTTTCGTAATTCATTAGGCATCCAGGTGGGATATTATGTTTGTTATTACTATTGACACTGTCGTCGTGATTGATATACTATGTAAATATGGTTAAATAGTTAAACCTGGATGATCAATGGTTGGCGTTTTTGAAGTTGTGAAATGTGGTAAATTTTGACTATCATACTCAAAAATAGTTGTATGTCACAACATCTGAGAAAGGTCTTTCTCTCATAAAATCACAATTTTGTAGTTGCAACGAACATACGTAATCTATACGTAATTCATGATAATTATCAAGGCATCAATTCAATAAAGACGCCGCGCATATTTTGAGGCATGACTTTAAGGACGCAGAGGCATCTCAGAATATGTTCATAACCTGTGCAAATATAATTTACACACAGGGTGTAAATATTGTGGAAAAAAAATACTGCATTCCACTATTATGTGAAAATTTTGGACAGCCTCGATGAACTTTTCCTAACATGACTGGCCAAAATACCTTTTATAAATCGCAAACGGTATTTTGACCCCTAAAGTTACTTACAGATTAATTGCAATGTGCTACGGATCGTATATGCAATACTGATCGTTCATTTGTTGTTTTCTGCGCGCACACAAACAGACGAAGTCCAATTGATTAATTCTGTCTTTACCACTGGTCGGTTGTTACCGATGCTTTACATAACTTTCATTGATCGTTTCTTTATTCTGCCGCCTGTAATCCATTTTGTTTCATTCTTAAATTTCCTTCTGAAATAGTTTTCTCTACCAAATTAAATTTCGGATCAAAACATCTGTGTATTTTCATGTTTCTTCTGTCTGTTGAACGATTAAATCGAGCCATACCTGTTGTCGTTTAAAGTTGTTGTTACTTCCCTTTAAACGAAACAGTACAATGACAATAACAAGAAATAAGAAAATTATTATGAAATACAAAAAATAAATTGGTACGGTCGAATTTTATTTAGTATACCTCACGTATTTTATTCTATCCGTGATTTACTTTCATTCTCAAATATTTTCCTGTACGAACTGAATGTATTTTTTGTATGTCTGTCTTAGGTATACGTTTTCCTGTCTGAAGTAATTTTTACTTCCCCTTACTTGAAAAAAGTACTATTGAAAAACTCAATTTTGGTTAAAAAATACATTGTTCCAATTTGTTTGGGATCTTCAACAATGAAAAAAGGGAGAGAGGGGCCGGTATCGTTGAATCTGTGTTAATACGTACTAATCTGATTATCGGGCTTGATGTTGCCGCTGATTAGTATAGTTACGCCAGGAATTTGCTCGTATACACACTAGTTATTATGTGAATGTTTTGTATATTTATCAATCTTTATTTATAAAATTACTTCTACTTTTGATACAATACATATGACTATAAAATATTTTATTTGATGACTTGCTTCTCTTCTTAATCTATCGAAGGTGTAATGCCCATTTAAACAGTAGTTCAGTTGTCACGTAACTATGTAACTTCTCCTTGGACGGTCCAATAATAGATCATGTAACGGGAATTTAACACATGACTCTCAGTTAGTGAGGGTAGAAGACTCCTAATAAAAACCTCCATTTGAAACTCTTCAATTTTAATGCTCTAGCCTAGGTCGTTAAGCATTGGACTGAAGATCTTTTGAGGTTTTTGGGGGCGTAGGTTCGAATCCAGCCGGAACCCATTTTTTTACTTTTTCTTCTTTGTTTTCATTATTTTGCACTTTTCTCCATATGTTTATATTGTTTTTCGACTAAAAAGAAATTAAATATTTTTTTACAAATAAGTATTAGCTTATTTGAAGATTTTATTACTTGCAGATACGTCTAAAATCGTCGATGGAGATTTTCAAACTCTAATTATTTTAAATAGAGACGGTAAAACATTGCGAATTTTTGGCATGCTGTTCCTAAAGTGTTATAGATAATTTTAGATATACAAAATGTCATGCCCCATTTCTAGAAAATGTTCAATATTTCTAAAAACTTTGATGTTCAAAATTGAACATGGCCAAAAAAGTACATGAAAATTGTAATACTATCTGATTATTTCATAAAAGTTTTATAAAACTTGTTGATAATATAGTAAATGGTGTATTATTTCTGAAAGAAAATATAGTTCTTGTTTCTCTGATACCAAATCTGTACCAAATTATTGAATAATAAATGAAATACATGTATTTTCTTATCTCTTGTGTGACGTCATTTTATAAATAATTCCAAACTGGGGGTAGGGTTATTAAAATTCCTATAATTTAGTTTGTTTGTTTTTCACGGTAAAATTCTTTTAAAATTTGTTTTTAAATCCAGGAAATGATACAGATTAAGACAATATTAAGCATATAATGATTTGAATTGGTGCCCATTAGGGGTCTACTACCCCAAGCCTAATAAATTTCTAAATAATATAAATCAAGCACGATTTCAAACGAAGTCTCATATATAAGTTTTTCGTAATACGGCAATGTTAACAGTTAATGCCGCTGACACGAAGAACTATACGGTATGTTACAAATATGAGATGATGGGATCATGTGAAGAAAAGAGCCTGTTCGTTTTTTCATAACATTTTGACTGTCAGTCCAGTGATAAAATATTGATTAAAGAAAAGAATGAGCCGTACAACATAAGTCCTGAGCGTTGGATTAAAAGAAAAATGAGTTTTTTGTGCTGTACCTATGTAAGGAGAGATCTATGGAATTTGAACTACGTTGTAATGCATAAAACAGATGCAAATGCTATGCTGCATATTCATAACAATATAACAAAGCTGTGTTATTTACCTAGCAAACGTATCGAGTATATTATTTTTCTCTCAAAATAAACAAACCTACAAATCATTTTAAGAGGACAATCCTGTCTGTTCTAAATGTTTTGTAATGAAATCTTCTTACTACATGTAGTTTTACATTGTAACTTAATAGCATATGCTAAAATATATAAAGAACATTTCTTTGTAAGCATCTTACAATGTTATTCAAATGACTCCTTTTACTGTAAACATGGCCATACGTTTTTGTAAACTTTTAAATAATTCGGATGTATTTTTTTATGATTTTTGAAAAACGTTTTACAATAGCCTGAATTGTCTTTAGTACTTCAGAAGAGAATAAAATGACATTTTATTGTTCAGTCTTCAAAAGAAATACGGAATTTATATTTTTGACATACTTTATACAATAGGCTAAATGGTCTTTAATACTTCAGAAGAATCGAACTTTGAAATTCTTTGGTTCAGTATTCATGTATGATATGGAATTTATACTCGTATTGATTTCTCGTCATATGAGACAACCGTAGATACGTCAAAGTGTGGATAAATACAGTTCATGCATCAACGAGCAAAAATGAATTATAATGGGTGTAGCATGAATTATTGTACAGTGTATAAAATGTACGTCACCTTGTCATATACATGTAGTTTCAGTCAGCCCGGTTAGCTCAATCGGTAGAGCGCGAGACTTGTAATCTCGAGGTAGCGGGTTCAATTCTCGAGGCTGACCAATTAAAATGTGTAACAGTATCTCGGATGAGACTTAAAAACCGAGGGCCCATGTATGGGTGCTATACACCTGGCATGTAAAGAACCAGGGGCGTTTCTGGAATTGGGACGCTCTCCGTATCTTGCACTATCATCCGAAACCTAAAATAACTAACCTCTTCTGGTGGCATTGATCATGTGGGAAACCGGTACCAACGATAAAACCCTTTTATACTATACCATATAATTTGCAAAATATGATTTCTGGATAATTCAAGAAAGTTTTCACAACAAATGCTTTAATTTATATTAATATTAACAACGGTAATTTGCACAATTTATATATCAAAGTGCAGACATTTAGTATGTTCACATACCAAGGTCTCGAACGTTATTTTCGTTTTTATTAGAAGAGTGTCCCATAACTGGACGTTTTCAAATTGATTTCTTTCAATATCTGCGGATTCCATACACACGTTTATACCAAATTGTTTTCTGTAGCATTGACCCCTTTCAAAGATACGAAATGGTTCCGGTCCAGCTGTGACCGCTGTTATTAAACTTAATTTAAAAAGTATTTGAACGGGTTCTTATCAGGAACCAATGGATAAATGGTACCAAACCTGCTCTGAAGCATCCTTGCATTGTCCCTTTCAAAACGCAGGATATGTCGGGTGATTACAAGGGACTGCCATTACTTTGAATAGACAGTTCGTGTATTGTTTAGACTAACTGTACCTCGATGGGCCTCATTCTGCTTCTTGCGAGTGGAAAACGGTGTTTGTTTTTAGCAGAAGTGTGGTTTCTTAATGTCAAAACGCGCCATAGCATAGCGCAAACCAGAAACTAGTTCGGGGGCAGTTGACGCTCGGAAACGGGATACCCGGCGATATAATAGAGTACGTTAGTGCCGTAAGTGGGTGTATTAATCACTTCCAGTGGTAGTTCTAGTTTGTTTGAAATATGTTCTGATCATGCAAAAGAAATGGATAAAACTACACCCGTGTTAGAAAGTATAGCTGGGTAATAGTACGTGAACGTATAGGCTCACATCATATCCAGAGTTTAACTGGATACGCCAATGCATTCCCATAACAGCTAACGTTTCGAAAATCTTAAAATGCCTCTAAAATACCTTTTTCAAATATCGTGTTTTGTTCTTTTGTTCATTAATTACATACCTCAATAATCATAAATGATCTTATTACAACGTGATCATATCTGAATAGGCCTAGGTTTTGTCGGTTCAGAGGGCAAATTACTTTTGTTATCAATTATAAAACACTAAGGGTGTATAAATGAGCGAAGTACAAAATACAAGAGACTCAGTTACTGCATAAATATTTGAGACTTCTGTCCGCTTTCAATGGTAAATGAAATTATATTATATCTCAGTATGAGATTGCAAGGAACAAAACCTGTTTGTTATTTTGAACCAATAATGTTCACTTTAAAATGATCGCCGAGGTAGTAGCAACGTACCTAAGGGAATGGAAAATAGTCCCTTTTCACCAGCTACAAGCCGCCATTTCCATAAACAAGTACAGGTACACGTCATATAGAAACTGTTTCTGTGGTCCAACAAGCAGATAAACTTTTATACAGCTAATTGGCAATCATAATTTGATTGTTTTTAAATATGGCAAAATACGCATACCTGACTTTGCAATTCAAAAGAAAGCTGATTGCAAAGAAGATAACTGTTTTCTTACTCGGACAATAAAAATAATGTGAACATTTGAATATGTTGATAAAGTTATAAAAGAATTATATACAGGTAACCATTTAGAATTGAAACTTGCTCGGTAAACTGAGCCGCCTGTTCCAACCCTGTGTACACATTTCAAAATTTCGCCCATTATGACTGATGCAATTGGGGACTGTCACAATGTATATTCCTTTTAATCTAAATCGATGAGAACATAAACGAAAATCAATACCAATAACGGCATGTACATTTAGTGGGATACATGTCAAATGTGCTTATTACAACACTGCTGGAGAAGATACGTTAGCAAATATTTGACTTTCACAAAATGTACGAATGCATACAATTAGAATATAAAATATTTGCATATAATTCGTGTATGAAGGATATTTTGATTGATCTTTTTTTGCTTCCGTAAACGTTTAATACAATGTACACTTCATATTTATACGCATAAAACATTATCATTAGGTACCGTAATTTCCAGACAATAGGGCGCAACCTATAAGTAAAAAAACGTTAAAAATTCGAAGATGCGGCCTATACGGCGAAGCGACCTATACAACCTTTTTGTTTTTTTCAATGGGTAGTTTTATGCGGCCTATACGACATTTTTATATTATAAATTGGTATTTTGAAAAAAAGAAGTTAAAATCTATACTAAACTATAAGTCCGCTAAGTTTGGACATTGCTTGATGAAAACAAAACGGGGGACTCATTGTTGTACAGTAAATGCGTTTAAAGAATGTTTCATGTTTCAAGAAGGATAGGTTTTATGGCCCATCAGAGATTTGCAAATTTTCGTCTGTGCAATAAGATGGTTATTGGTTTGTATACAGCAGCATGATAATATTATAGTCAATTTACATTCATTTTACGGGAATGGTGACAGAGAACAATATCCAAGTCCAATATAACAATTAAACAAACCAAGTTGCCCAACTAAGATCCTATTGACATTTGTGTACAGTTTTGTGACCTTATACAAATTACTGTAGGAGCAATGCATGCCACAAACTTGCTATATATAATGCGAGTCAATTCGTCCTTTGGTCACACATCACCAGAATCACCACAGTTGCGGGCCTTGACACAGTCAGAATTGATGCACTCTTTATGTGGCAAACATAGCTCCTTAAGGAATTGACGAGTTTGACACATGTCAAATGTGCTTATTATAACACTGCTTGAAAAGATACATTGGTCAATATTTTACTTTACTTAAAGATTCATTGCACACATGTATGATTACATACAATTACAAGATAAAAATACATGCATATAACTCGTGTATGAAGGATATCTCCTTTGATCTTTTTTGCTTTGGTAAACTTTTAATACGCTGTGCACTTCATATTTTTACTCATAATAACATTTTGATTATGTAATATTGCCACTTGTTGATAAACATTAACTATATAAAATGTAGAACCAATATATTCAAGTCAATAGCTATTGACTGACTGATATTTTCAAGTTCAACTTGGTAAATTATTTTTGTTGAAAAGATTAAGAAACATTGTTAATACGATGATATTAATATGTGTAATGAATGAATAGAAACTATAAATTAAAATCAGTTACAATCAATTACAATTATACACTATAACGATAGGATCGAGTCTCAAGAAACACCCGTAATGCCACATTTATCAATTGGCACGAGAAAAGGGAGAAAACATGTATAAGTACAGGTACCTGGTTTTCAACAGCTTGCATTTTTTCTTTAAAGATTTACATGTGTGCAGCTTTATCTATGCATATTCGTGTCTTTGTGTGTGTCTGATTTCTTTTGTGTCCTAGTCAGTAATTAAGCGTGAATAAACATATTCTATAAGCAATACGTTTGCTTCAACGGTTTCCAAATTGAAATTTCCATGTAAAGACTAGGTTTTTTCGTCATATTAATATCATTTAAAAAAAGTATAATTTAACCGATAAAAAAACTAGGACCATAGTTTACAGACTAAAATAGATAAGATCTTTTCTTTTGCTTCGATATATAACACGAGTATACAATTATTTTGACAACCCGATATATCGAATTACAATTATCAGAAAGGTGTGCGTGATAAAATGTATAAATGATTGTATAAATAATACTTGAATGATCATTTTAAATGAAGTACAAATGCCAATGAAAGAGAAGGGAGTTAAACTGATAAAATATCTATTTGAATATAATCATGCTGTTCGAATCCTCGCAGCAGTACATGCGTAAACTAGAATTTAGTTCATAAGACACGGTTGTCCCCACTTTCTACCTTTGTCACAAAAAACCGGCAGATTTCCGAAACTTTGGTCTTACTGAGTGACAAAATTAACAATATTTTGTCTCGTTTGATGATATGTACATAACAAGTTGGCCTTTTGTTTGAGGAGCAGCAAATAATCATAAATAACGAAGTCAAGGGCCATAACCTTGTGCACAATTTCTCGTCTCAATGAATATTTGTGTAAAGGTTTGTGACTCTATAGCATTTAAGTTAAGAGTAATGCAAGCCACAAAGTGCCATATAGAATGCCTTAGTTATGACTAAGACAGCAGTCATAACTGTGATGTCAATTACATAAGGAGCAGTGCCTATTACAATCTTTCCATACAAAATGCCTTAACTTTGACGAAATCAATGTCCATAACTAAGATGTAACATGTCCAATATAAAAACTAAAACTAAGTTGCACAACTTCAGATCCTATGGACATGTGTGTACAGTTTTGTGACATTATGCCAATTATTTGAGGAGCATTGAGTGCCACAAACTTGCTATATAGAATGCCTTAATTTTGACTAAGTCAAATGCTATAACTCAGATGTTACCGGTCTTAAGTCTGACTGTGTCAAGGACCACAACTGTTCCGTTTCTCGCGATGTGTTACCAAAAGATGAGTTTACTCACATTATGAAAATGTGTATGAGTGCATGGTTAAGAGCATATGGTTGTGCCTGAACTTTTCAATATATATACACAGGTATGGTCTTAGAAATGTGCATGAATTGCGTATGAAATAATTTGTATATTTATGTAACACAATTAAAAATACGGCATCATTTGCTAGTTGCTACTTGCTAATTATTCTGTCATTGCGCGATGTTAATAATTATGACAGAAAGCAGTCTTTTGAAGACTCGTGACAATAATTTCTGGCGAAAGCTCTCCATTATCTTTACATTTAGTGATATTATTAAATCATAAGACGTTACTATTGTGCATATTCAGTAACTTGATTCGCATGTTAATTTGAATATCGAGCGTTATAGAAAAACATCAAACTTCAGAGGTAAATATTGTGAATTTTCACGTAAAAAACCGCATATCTCGCTGACATTTACGTTGAATTGAAAAATCATTGCGCGAAGTCAAAAACATGCGCACTTCATGATGCTGTCCTGGCAATGATTTCTCTCAATCTGCACAGTATTAACACTTTCTGATTTAATAGTATCCTAGGCCTAACATCTTGGGAAACTGAGCCATCAATATTTATATTTTCATTATTAGATGTATAATACTTATAGTATTTATTCTTTGTTATAGCACAAATACTCCTACACAATCAGTTGGTTTACTCCGAGATTTGCTCTCATTTTATATAATTGAAATAATACGTCTAAAAATGTCATTATCGTATTCGATAATATTTCAGGGGATGGGCCGTTTACTAAATAAATGCTGTAAGAACTTGTGGCCCGACCATAGTGCCATAACCTTATTTACATGATTGTATTATCATGCAAGAAAATACGCTTAAACTAGACAATGTGTTTATTAAGGAATAATGTGTATTATGAAACGACTACTTGGTAATTTAAGAAGATTAAGAGACGTTTATTTAGAGACATCTTTTTCAATTTCATCACGGTTCTCTTACTTTAAATTAAACTGTATAAGGTTAGACTATTTATCAACTTCCTCATGGCGTTCTCTTACTACAAATAAAACTGTATAAGGTAAGACTGCTGTTGATTGCTGTTACATAAAAGCAAAATGATACACAATAATAATCTGTTGCATGTGTCCATTCCGTGTCGTTATAATAGAGCAATGTACTACAATAGTTATGATATAATGCAGAAAAACTGTATAGGGTCGACATTACGTATGTGAGATATGTGGTATTTTATTTTTTTCAATTATATACAATATTGTTTTGTAAGCGTGTAAACAGAACTTCTTTTTAAGGACGATGATATAATGAATTATTGCGGTTTATGTATACCTTGAACTATGTATAGAGTTAAAACGAATTAGTATTTGTTACGGAGAACAATAATCGCGTATTAATTTTATCTACAATCACCTAAAGAGATCAATTAGAGATTTTTAAAACTCGCTGGTACCCTAATTGTGGTTATTATAGATGAATTGTTGTAACCATTTATATTGACTTAGATAATATCTTTTCGGTTCTATTTATGAGTAAAAAAGGAAGGTTAGAATATCGTAATCATTAACAGACAGAAACAGATTGAGGCAATCTTAAAATCAGCTACCGCTGTCATCAATTTGAATACTTCTCTTAAATATCACAGATTACTTTATTATCTGTAAATATACATAACGCACAAAAGTGGTCATATTATGTCTGTGTTATTATGTTGGTTTATGATATGGAATAAAGTCGCATAGTCTTCTATATCTATAGAAGCACAATTCCTCTAGCGAATAGACATCTTACAGCTTTGGTGTAAAAAAATCTAAAACCCATTTGAAAGCTTCAGATTTTTCATCGTTTTAAAGGGGAAGAACAAAGCTAAATTCCGTCGCTTTGCACAATTTTCATTTCATTTTTGTTGATTTAAAGAAACTAGTAACACAATTTTGTCAGTCTGTAAAATGTAACCACTTTTGGAAAATGTCATGAAATACATGGTCTTTAGTTTGATAAAAAATATAAGTACAATGTACCATACCACTTCTGTGAAATATTATTAAATTCTGACCAGGGGTTTTGGAGGTTAAGAGCGCACAAATTACTATCTTACGCCTCTGTGACCTTTGACAAAATGACCCGTAACATGGACAATAAACAACTAGATATGGAACTTATCACTTCAGTGAAGTTTCATTAAATTCTGTCTAGGGATTTTGGAGATTTAGCGTCCACAAGATTTTACTATCTCAAGCACCTGCGACTTTTGACCCAGTGACCCGAACCATAGACCATGCACGACTAGGCATGGTACATACTACTTCTAATTAATATCTTACCAGTAGTTTTTGCAATTTAGCGTCCGCAAGATTGCGTCTACAGACAGACAGACAGACAGACAGACAGACAGACAGACAGAAAGACAGACAAGCTCAATCCAGTAACCCATACCCTTATACTGTGCGTGCGTGTGTGTGTGTGGGGGGGAGGGGGTATAAAGAATATTGTACACATGTATCATTTGATTGCACACAATTTGAAGATGAGAGTACTTGCATATAATTCATGCATGAAGGATATGCCTAATCTCATACATCGCTTTTAACTCTTCTACTTCTGTTTTAATAGCTGTACAATTGACTTGTACATAAATACATACATGAAGTGCTTCGTTTTGGAATGCTCGATGGATCAATATCCTTGAAGGATCAATTTTACTATGTAAATATCATGGCTATACAACTTCCTCTAAATAGGCCTTAAAGGTCCAATACTAAGGAAAGCGAAAATTCAAATATACTTTAAAAAACACAGAAATAAGTTATTTTTAATAAAAAATGAAAGTTGGTATGTAGAAATTCTAAATAAACCACAGTACATGTACAATTATTTTTCTATGCATTATGAAGAAAGTTAAAAAGGCCTGGGTGGTCATTTTGTCAAATCATTGAAATTTCAACATAATACACATACTTTTCTTTGTGTTCCAAACACTTTCTGTCAATTTTAACCTGACAATCTTCATTATTTTGTGTCTTGCATAAGGTAATGTACTTGCCATTGAAATAACTGTCACTTGATTTTCGCTTAGTATTGGACCTTTAAATAAACCTTTCATCATTGATTTATAAAACTGGTATTACATTACGATACTTAAATTTTAGGTCAACCCGAAATATCGATTTACAACTTTCATAAAGCTTCGCGTGACAACCATGACGCTCATTTTGAAATGTAGTGTCATGTTAATGATAATCTGCCATTTTCAATAAATAAATCAACGAACTTTAGTACACATACTACTTATAGCTTGAAGACAGTGCACGGTTTAAAAAATATAAATCCAAATTTGCAATAAAGAACTAAATACGCAATGAAATATAATGCATTCTGTACATCCGATACCAAAAGTTGTTTATGTTTTATAGATCGTTCAAGAAGATGGGTTTAGGTTCGTAACAAGTAAGCATCCTGAGAAGATTAAAGCCCATTTACATAACGGAATGGCATTTTTTATAATAATAGAAGAAAAGAGCAAACTTAAGGCAGATCAAAGGATGGCCGCATATGGTCTGTTTGAATAAATGCTTAATGTATTAATCGATGATAATTACAAAAGTATTCGAGTTGCAATACCAAAACATTACCAACGTTTTATCAATCTTGAGTAGTTCACCTGATCACGAAATGCTCAAAGATGTATGCTGTATGTCGCTGCCTTGTTAACTTTCTAGAGGTCACATTTGACATCTAATTTTCAAGGAAATTGGTCAGAATATTTATAAAACTATTTAAGGTTTCGATCGAGCCTGTGTCACATGGTCAAATTAAAGAAAAGACTTGTTGACACTATAGAGACTACATTTAGTCTATACTAATTTATTTTAGCTTTTATAACTATATTATGAATTGATACTAGACAAGTTAGGCTACATGTATGTCTGGTACAAATGTACTTGTAAAAGCTCGGGCTCATTTATGGAGCTGACAATAATGTATGTCACATTATTGTCATCCATATACATTTGCATTCTATTACCGCCAAACTAGCCGTCTTTCATTTATTCTTATGCGTTTAATTTTCTATGCAGTATATGAATAGCTTCTAGATAGCTAATGTCAGAATGCAATCCATAAGACATGCTATAATTTGAATGCCAGTATGTCAATTTTACTAAATCTTACAAAATAATCACAGGTATTATAAAATTATATACATGTATATATGCTATTGTATAATAATTAAGATCTTTATCAAGGTATTTCTAGTATTCGAATGTCCTTTTATTACGCTTCAGCATATTTCTTGACTTCTTTGTACACTTATCTTTTACTAAACATTTAACTTTCAGAAAATTTGTAAACAAAGCTTTGTAATAGACAACGATAACTTAAAAGATGAACGATTAATTACATTGTACATAATTGTGAAATGAAAATAAAGCTTCTCGTTCACAGTTTCCGGTTAAAAAAATAATTTCTCCGAACTGGTTACCTAAAATAAAGTATGTAAACTACAACATAATTGCTAGAATCAACAACACAACTTAAAATCTTGGAAGGAATTTGAGAAAATATGTTTCAAATGTTGCTGAGTTTGGTTTTAACAGCACCACTACACTATATAATACTATTGGAATTTCAAAAACGTTTGCAACGCTTTATAATTTGGTATCTTATAATTTCATAAAGACAGATATTTTTACAGGAATTTATACTGGAACCCTTTTGTTTGATTATATGTTCTAACATATGATATTTTCATGCAGTTTGAAGAACTTTAAGTTTCCACCAAACATTTGAGAGAGAGCAGATTTAATGCTACATGTACGTGGTGTTATTTTGAAAATACCTACTTTAAACAGCAAAACAGTTGAACAACGCTTATGCAAATACCTTGACATCTGTATCAATTTATAATATTATATTTCTCATCAGATGATGTGTTAATACTTTTCTATTTTATACCGCAAACAATTTCAAACTTTCAAACTGCTTTCCTATCAAAGCGCCACTTGGACCGAATTTCAATCTCTTGACAATGTAAACATGTTTTTTCAATATGCCAATATTTACTTTAGCTAAAGTCCAAGCAAATACACATAAGCCAGTGGGATGAGACGAAAATCCGCAAAATGCGTGAGGAGGCACTGTCCGAGATAGAAGAAAGAACACAAGAGGCGTTGACACAAATTGAGGACGCAGCAAGTGCAGGAATGACGGGTGTTAAGAATACGGAAACGGCCGCGATGCAGGAAAGAAAGAAAACAACAATTTGTCGATTATCTTATTTCAATAAGCGGAAAGCTAAGTTTTTGCAGGAAACAAAACGGGCGAAAATCGCATTTTTATCAGATATGAATAGAAAAAGGAAAAGGAAATTACAGGGAATAAAAACGACAAGTATTGGAGAGTCTGCTGTGAAAAAGAAAAAAACGGAAGCATTGCATGAAATAAAGGTAGCAACAACTAGTGGGCTGTCGAATGTAAACAAAACAAAAACAGACGGAGTGAAGGAACTAAATGCCACGACAAGTAGCGGATTGTCGGACTTGAACCGGAAAACGACTGAAGCAATGCAGGAAATTGACAAGGCGAATACAAATATAGTGGAGGAGGT
>JAFMSR010000734.1:0-17500 GCA_022818135.1 Saxidomus purpurata | reverse complement strand
GGGTCTGTTAATTGCCGTCCGTTTGTCAACTTATCAATTAAGTTAATTAGATTTGGTTTATTTATTGCTTTAATTATTCACCGGCCAATCAGCTCTTCCTTAGTCGAGGTTGAGCCGAGGAACGTCATAGTTTCTTATTGTCACAGGACATAAGTCACTTTACGTGTAGCTTCGAAATTTACAAAGGTTCGTCGATTCGATTTTTACTGTATATGAGTAATAGCACAGTACATGTATCTTTCTATTCAAGTTTAAAATCGCACCGAACTGTATAGTACGGGTACCGTTATATAGGCAACGATTCGCTTATTCGGAAAGTACAATGTATATGCTTTTGTGTGTTTTGACCCGTTTAAAGAAATCTGAAGTAAAATCACTAATTTCACTAAATTCAATAAAAAAGTAAAATGGCCATAATACATTCATTTCAATCGTGATATATCTATTCTGAATATAACTCGAACTTGAAAACGGTAAAAGTCAATATGAGAGACCTGGGATAATGTTAATGCTAATCGTTAATTATTTCCATTGACAATAAGAAATAGAATTGATATTATAAATTGTTGTACTAGGAGCCAAGAACTCATTTTTCACATCAAATTTGGTGTTTCTGGTAGGTTTGATATTAAATTTAAAGGGACAGACCCTGCAACTAGCAGATGCTAGAAATGAGAAACGTACTAAAAATAACAAGTAAAGGCAATTTTCAACAATTGTTGAAATTCCAAAAGTTCAGGTTTGTACACTTTATGTCAATATTGCGACCTTTTTCTACAAATCGCTGTCCACCAAAGATATGAAGAAGCGTTTACCAACGTTTGACCGAACTACAAAACGTATGATTCCCTCAATTTTACCGATATTTCCTTGATATTTAAGCTGCCACGGTGGAGTTTGGTGGCAATCATTTCAAGTAGATGGTTAAATAATGTTTGCAGGCTCTAAATCGCGCCAACTTTAAGGTTGTGTCTCTTTACATGATCAAACTGTAATAAAATAATCCGCATCGCTCTAAAAGTAAGGTTTTTCTAAAAATAAATAAAACAATAAAACAATTCAAAATGAATCTATTGTGACGTCATCGCTAGCTTGCGGATGCACATTATTTAGCGCTAAAAAGAGGTTCATACAACTACCGCATTAAACCACTTATCCACACAGATCACGTAGTGCTAATTGGAGTCATTGTGCTTGTCGTATGTTTGTTTTCTTTCTGTGCAATTCATGAGGGATTCCTAATGGGGGAGTGGTATATGTCAACCAGTACACATACATGTTGAAAAAACGGAAGAGCTAATTTGCCGTGGGTTTTGAAAACTCATTTGTTTGTCTTATAGAGTGTTCGTCTGGCAGCTAAGCTCGAGTCCCAGTCGAGCTGAATCATAACCAGCGTTTTCAGCTGTTCATTTTAATGTACCGCTGAAGTCGATAATAGACCAAGGTCGACATATGTTTCCCTTTATATAGGAAGATTTATCTGATTTTGTTAATTTATGAAAAGGTGTAGATCACAATGTTTGAAATAGTATTGGCATTGCTTTGATCCGAAGGTGAAAAAATCATCTGTAAATATAAGATGATTTTGAAACATGCTGACACCCGTCTCCTTGCAAAGATAGCCATTTTTGTCAAATTTACACAGATACGATTTTATTAATGAAAATAATTTGAGATTTTTTTTAAATGAAAAAAATAATTAAATGTGTTGAACACATCCGTCGTGGTCGGGACACAGAAAAGGAGTATGCATGTAAATATAAATGATGAAGTTTCGTTGAAATTCGATAAAACGTTATTGATAAATGTATACAAGTTCCACGGACAAACTATAGGTATGAAAATACAGAATAGTCTGAAGTCGGCAATTTTGAATCCGATGAAACAAGTTGACTACGCATTTCCGATTTTCCGTAGAAATCAGACTAGCGTTTATCAAGAAAATGCAAATTGTATGTATAAAAAGTCCAAAAGAGCCGCTTACTTTGGCAGGAATTAATACATATTTGGCATGCAAGATGGTGTTACAATAATGCTAGACGCAACAAGATTTATAAAAACTCTACATATTCAGTATAAAAAGCTCAAAATGCTCGGGTCGGTAATCAAAAGTTAAACGATATGCGTATTTACATACATCTTTATAGTTATTGCAATCAATCAAAACTCGTAAAGACTTTTACTCACACATTTTCAAAGCATATGAGATACAGTAGTTACCACTCACTTTTGTATTGTTTTAAGTAAGTTCTTGTCATTTTTGACATTTTGAAACCGTGGTGTTTTCAATTAAACTTGTATGTTCGCATAGGAAAACCATATTATTTCACACCAGAAACCATTTTTTGTTCTATTTTTAGTAAATTCGACCTAAAATGCAATCCCAATGTACATATCCATATAAACTATCTACATACAGTACCATTTTCATGGCCATACCTCATTCCCAATAGTCCGTCTCTTTATCCGTATGCATTTCTGTTTCATAGGTATATATCGTACATCAAAAACAAGAACATTACCTTGATCAATTTCTCTAACAATAATTTAGGGAGAGTAGGTGTTAGTGATTTCAATTGCCTTTTCAGTTTTCTCTGTAAGTAACGGATAATAGAACGCGTTTCACTATAGACCTAGGAATAAGCACATTCAATTTTGTCCAAACAGGTACCGAATTTAACGAGAAGATCCTTGGTAAATATGAAAGTTTTGCCAAATATCGATTGTTTTCGCCTTCAACATTAAATTATTAGTGTAAAGTGTCAGAAATGAAAACTTTTGATAATCAGGCACAAACTTCAATTATTTCTCTATTTTGTAATATGTCGTTATAAAGGGGTGCAGGCGTTTAAAGTTGACAAGGCTTATGGAACTGGCTTACAGGAATGAGAGTTTATGGGTTTATGCCCCGGAAGCATCACGAAATATAGTGGCAAGTTTCTTTTATGCACATAGTCAATCATCAAAGCCTGCGCATCCCGCTCCGGTCCAGCAAATCTGGCACTATCAAAATCTCGCATACATTTCGATCAGATTAGTATTTCAAACAAGAATAGTCATATTTCAATGAATACACATGCGTATAAAACAAATTAATTGACAAAATGGGAAATGATCTACGATACACACGATAATTTCTATGTCAACAACCTTAATTGTTCGCATAAGAATTGTCATAGCTCATTCAAGTTTTATTACTTTTCCCTGAAACTTCCTGTGCTTGTGAACGAATTACCCACAAATAGTATTACATTCCGCTGCTTTTAAGTAAAGCACCTGAAAACGATTATGAAAACCAGAACGTGAGCTCACCTACCTTTGTGTCAGCAATGTTGGCCTTCTGGAAGCCCGCACATCAAACGCCCATTCGCATCAGCGGTGTCGGATTTGCTGGTTTCTTCCCCATGATTCTCATATTTAATAAAATAAAGAAAAGATCGGGCTCCAAAAATGTGTTACTTATATCCAGAATTTCGCTGAATCCCGTGTGTAACCATGACCTTGGGAGAAGGTTGCCGGGAGTCGTTTGTGGTACATCATTATACGTGTAGTATGGTCATAATTGTGGGAATACGGTCCATGCACAATACCCAGCCAACTCCCAAGGTCAATGTCACAATTAGGGCTCAAACCCTTTCACATGGTGTTACATAGCAAAAGTTCCTGTCCTCACTGTAATTTATACACGCAAATAAATTGAATTTGTATTTGCATGTACAAGCTACATATACCTGGGAAGCAGGTGACTACATGTTGTGCAAGAGACACCCTCATCACATCGGTAACAATTGTGTAAACTTACATACAAATCGATCTATGCCTGTGGAAGAAACAAAATGGAATGAAGTAGTGTTTGAACCCTACATGTGACCTTAACCTTGGGGTTGGTTGCTCGTTATTGGGCATGGCGCACCTTTGTGGTATGGTATGTGTACGATTGCATAAAGTTATATCAAAATCGGTTTTTGCATGTGGAAGATACAGGCCGGAGACGAAAGTTCATGTGGTAGTGCTTGAGCCCTAAGTGTGACCTTGACCTTGGAAGTATGTGGCTGGTTTTGCGCATGACCTTGTAGTATGGGTTACCATTGTGTGCAGTTATTAAAAAATCGGTTTATACGTGTGTAAGATACAAACCGGAAATGAAGTTGCGGATGGACAGACAGAACAGCGGAATCCTATAATTTCACTAATTTCACGTTAGAAATAATGCAATCAGACGACTGCTGTATACAATGTGTTTTTTTAATTACTGATGATTCTAGGCGTTAAAATTACGTCACCATTTATTGAAAAGAAGAAAAAATATTTTAGCCCTATGTGTTTTGTCGTTACATTTTCGAAACTTTTCACATTTAATCTACTGACTATCGTAGAAGTCATTTTTCATTTTTGGTACGATATCATGGAATAACTGCATCTGCATTATAATGAATCTGAATCACGTGAATTTAGTGTTACAGCTAGAAAAATAGAACGAACCCCAAAATGTGGTTTAATCTTATAGGAGGATAATTATTGCATACCAGATAGAGATATCTGCAGTTTTTACCAGTGCTGGAAAATCTCTTCTTGCATACCAGATGGAGATATCTGCAGTTTTTACAAGTGCTGGAATATATCTCATCTTACATCCCCCCCCCCTCGTGTAAGACGACTTACGAGAATTACTTGTGACGTAACGTTATAAACAATGTGACGTCACTTTCCCATACATAGAATCTAAAGGACGTTTGTTTTTATATTAAAACGCATCATTTCGATAAGGTTGTTTTTAAACATCTATTTCAAAGTGCAAGACGGTATGCAAGAAAAAGTTTCTACCATGCGATACTTGGTTCAGATGGAAATATCCGTCACTTC
Organism: Saxidomus purpurata; assembly: GCA_022818135.1. NCBI lineage: Eukaryota > Metazoa > Mollusca > Bivalvia > Venerida > Veneridae > Saxidomus > Saxidomus purpurata. The sequence continues at coordinate 12,637 of JAFMSR010000734.1, read as the reverse complement.
GGGTAACTGTTTCGCGGGAACTCGGCAGAGCTTCGTTCCCGCCAAAACAGTTACCCTCAGTGACGGATATTTCGATCTGAACCTCGTGCTCATATAAAAAACTAATATGCCACTTATCTAACACCGAATCCGTAAGTTAGAGAAAGCTTTCAAAACAAAAGAACAGAAACCGAGCTGCTAATTGTATGCCAAATCGCATTACCACATATAGCATTTTTAAAATTACCACAAGATTAACCTTAAGCCGCAAACATCTCCAAAAATCCGAAAAAATATGGCTTCCAGGTTGTTTGGTCGACTCGAAACGAAAGACGTAGACCACAGATAAATACTAATTGGTGTATAAAACTAACCAATAGATACGGGTCTTACAAAACAGATAATTTTGTCCTTATTTAGATGCTATCATTAAAGTATCAGAGACACAGAAAGTAACATCTTGAATTAACAAAAAAAAATGTCATGGCACGGAACAGAACCTCTTTAAGGTTTGTTTGATTTTTCTGTTTTAAGCTTAATTAAAGTAGTTTGCGACCTTTCTCCGACGTCAGGCGCCAATAAGCGAGATCTTCGATTGTTTTGCATTATGTTACTATCATGTTGTTCGTATTGTGTTTGTTTTAATCATTCTATTTTTCACTTTGTTTCTAAGCATCGCGTCGCCGAAATCAGTGGTGAATAATCGATTTTTAACATGCATAACTTCTTTAAATTGTAATTTTAACAAGAATTATTTTCAAAAAAGATAGTTGGTGCAATTTTGAATTTATGAACGCAATTGGTAGCTAGATAAAACATAATTAATAGAAAACAATACACTTAAACTGCGAATCGAACTCATGACCTTTCCTTATAGAGATGTTAGATCAAATGCTTTACCGACTGAGCTAAACGGCCTCTTGCCTACTGTTTTCCCAATTGTAAAAAAATATGTACCGTGGCATGTTCATCAGGAAAACAAACTTAGTCCTTGTTTTTCTTATCAAATATGTTACTCTGCTGTTATTCACTAGCCGAGAAAATATAATTACTCTACACTTATAATGAACATTAGTTAGGCGGCAACAACATATTATGTTGATAGATATGAATTATTTACTTATTTAAATTATAAACCCATTAAAGAAAGACTGTAAACGCAAGAGTATTTTATTGACCTGTCTCATTCGCTATTACCCAATTAAAATGTGCCTTACAGCGTAAATTTCTCAATTCCAAACAATGTTGTGACGCGATGGCATAAGTTAGAGCTTAAAGAAGTATCACTGCTGATTTTTATTTTGCAATGTTTATATCATGCAATACATCTTCTGGAAGTAGAAATCCAGCTTTATTGCGTGTTACAGTTTATAATCAAATCTAAATAACCACTGAAGAAATTTGTGAGCTAAAATAGCTCTTACACTAAGAAAATCCACTGTAGAGATGTAATATAAAATTCCATACATACACAGTAAAACTGTCAAATAAACAACAAAAACACGTCAGGCGTTCATTAAATTTTCCGTGAAATGCAAGTCTGGCATGAACTACCGACGTCATGTACGTAAAAACAAAAATAATATCAAACAGGGAATGCCACGTACCAAAAACGCAGCCTCCCCAAAACGAGCCCCACAGCACCCAGAAGTGCACACCACCAACACACACACACACACACACACACACACACACACACACACACAATCATGTACACACACAAACATACACTACCAACACACACAAGCATACAAAGCAAACACACGAGGACAAAACGAACAATTAACAGAACACAGTGGGGCACCGCCTTGGAACGGTCAGTGGCAAAAACACCACTGGGGAGCTTAAACCGGTTTATGGTGCGCACCCAACCTCACTCTTACCCCCACCATGTTCCAAAGTCACAGGACAGTGTAAATAAAAGTAATCCCTGCTAGGTGAATCTCTAACACACGCAATGGAAACAAAAGGCATGGTATGTAAAACACAAAAATGCTCGTGTATAAATATATAAAAAAGCAAACCTTGAGAACCAAAAAACGTATGTACTCAATGCATTTGCAGAAGGCAGAGCACCAAGAGAAACACCCTTAAGGGCCCGACGAAACAGGCCAGAGGACAGAAATCAAAACAGTTTCGTCCCAGTGGGATTTAAAAACTGCCCATCACAGAGTCCTCCCCCTCTTCCGTCAGACACAATCAAAGAGGGAAACATAGCGTCCAACTGTAAACGGGTTGAACACCAAACATGCGGTGTGTCTCAAAACAGTAGGGTCGTAACCTCTTTTAACAAAACGTTTTATAATTTTAGCAAATACAGTTGGAAAATTGCCATGACCCAAAATCTTACGAAGTTTGTAAACCACATCCCCATAAAAATCGGGTTTTGAAATACCTTCTCGCAGAAGAGTCTTTAGATTACTATTGAATTTCAAAACCAAATCAGAATTACGATAGTAAAATTTAGCAAAATATTTACGCAATTTGTAATAACGGTAGCCCTGTTGAAGAAGTTTATTTGTAATATATTGATTACGTTCATTGAAATCCTCAACATGACTACACGCTCTGGCAAACCGAATTAACTGAGAAATGTATACCCCATAAGATGTAGCATGAGGTACATCCCCATCGAAATGGGGGAAATTTACAATATTAAAATTAAAATCATCCCTCTTGTCATAAATTTTGGTATGTATAATATTGTTATAAATAGAGAGATGTAAATCTAAAAATGAAGCACCAGTATCCAAATTGTTAGTTTTAATTAACTGGAGTTCCCGGGGATAAATAGTGTCCACCAATTGACCAAAAAACGGGTTATCCATATTAAGAATATCATCCAGATAGCGTGATGTATTATTAAAAGCAGTGATAATGTCTGCCTGCGTATCTGGAGAAAGACTCAACATAAATTCTCTTTCATAACAATATAAAAACAAATCTGCGACAAGGGGTGCACAATTTGTTCCCATGGGAATACCGATTACTTGTCTGAAAACTGCATTCCCAAACCTTATATAAATGTTGTTCAATAAAAAGGAAAGGGCTTTACAAACTTCGTCACAGGTCCACATAGTATAATGTTTAACAATACAGCTAGTAAAAAAAGCTTTATCGAAATTGCAGGCGAGAAATGTAGCATTCTCCCTGGCAAAAGTCTTTTGAATTAGGGCAGTTAGCTTGTCATTTATCAAATTATGTGGTAAAGTGGTATACAGAGTAGAAAAATCGTATGTACTGACTGAAGTTACTTTGTAATTATTAACTTTAAACTTATCCAGGATTTCGCCAGAATTTTTGATCGACCAAAATAAATGTTTACCAGAGTTTTCGTATACTTTATCACAATATCTTTTCACGTGGGCTTTTATAGCAGTTAGGCAAGATGTTAATAGTTTTGAAATATTTGTAGTGGTACAAGAGCTTGAATTAGCGATGAAACGAGCTTTATATGGTTGTTTATGTAATTTAGGAATCCAGTACATAGTAGGAAGTTTAATATGTTGATCATCTATACGAACTTTCAAATTAGAAACTTCACTGATGTGATCAGTGACCACATTTTGTTCAACGGAAGGACTCAATATATAAGCTTTAGTGCTATTTAGTTCGTTTTGTAAAACATTAATATAATGTAGGCGTCAAATGATGATAATATTGTTGGCCGCCTTGTCTGCTGGAACTAAGACATACTTAGAATGAAATTCTTGGATTTCCTTTTTCAGATGTCTTAAAGTAAACTTGGGTTTTGATGGAAGTAGGTGTTCATTTGTTTGGTAAAATTTTATACGAGAATCGACAATGTTAAAAATACTTCGTTTCCAAGACGTTAATGCATTTGGATCAGCATTCTCACGACGACACCATTTAACACAAAAAGGTTCGATAGATTCCGCAATATGACCACGACAAGCATGAAAATCAATAGTAGAAGGAATTCTGTATTTTGGTCCTTTAAAGAATAAATTACGAATACGCTTGTCTTTAATAATATCAAAATTACCAGTGATGACATGACCGGCATCTGAATAGCAACATTTCGAGTTTTTACATTCGCAGTAAGAAGGGGTATTTGTTTGAACATCTAGGTCATGACGGCAACAGAAACATGTCAGATGCAGTTCAAATGTGAAACATGGATGTGTAGAGATTGAGGAAATACGGGACTTGTTAACTTAAGCAAAACAAATATTTTTCTCTGGACTTGTTATCTTTAAACCCACGTCTATATTATTTCATAAAGAAAGTATTGTTTTTGTACTTATTCGGAATATGCATCTATTCGATAATTCCTTTCAATACCAAAAAGTATTTACAATAGATCTGTGTGTCCCGACCTGCGCGAAAAGAGTAAAATTGAAATAAACTTAAAATTCTGACTTGTAATTTAAATGTAAGACTACTGTGTCGTTTTTGTGACAAGAATTAAAATATATCTTTTCTCAGGAATATAAAAATGTGTGTTTTTAAACAATCACTCAATATATTGCAGAGTTTTCCGTGTCTAAGTAAAATGTCCCATACGCACGTGTATTGACGTTAACGTTAATGTCAATATCAATACATAGAGGATAGTTGTTTGTTTCAGTGAAATATCAATTTTATTTCACAAGTAAACACCAAAAACACTGACATTTTCACTCGTGGCGTACTTCCATCATTACTGATAGAGCAACAAAAGTAGTTCTAAAGTTTATTTCAGATAAAAGTATTTAAAGTGATATTACCTTTCAAAGTGACCATCATAATTTTAAATAAAACATTACTCAGTGATTTATAATCATAGAATAGTAAACATTGCCATAGTTATTACCCAGATATAACATTCTGTATCACAATTTCTTTCACATTGAATTTAGAGTAAATCTGTAAAAATCGTTTTGACTATCCTAGTCAATAATAAAAAAAATCCACACTTTCGGTTATGTATATCTTAATTTGTATTTGGCAATAACAGAAATAACTTGATAAACTTATTTCTTATATGTTTTTAAAGCATCCACTGTGTTTTGAGCATAATTCTTAACTATAAACCAATGTCAACATTTGAAGGGTAATATAACTTTAAACCGGATATAGAATATTCATGAAATTTTCAGTATCATTATCAATAATATTATTTAGCTTTTGATGTTAATTTGCAAGACATAAAATATTCAATATGTTTGTATTTTAATTTCGAAGCACTTGCACGGGTACTTTATATTTTGTTTAACTTTTCTCTTTGTCTCGAGTGAAAGGCAAGAATTCGCTCCGCTGAAATTGGTGCCATTTTATAGGTGTCAACATAGAGATTCTTCCAGATCAAAGCTAGTTTTCATAATACACAGGTAAAATCCTGGCAGTCTTATTACTCGTATCTTATGTCTTTCATGTCATTCTCGAAGAAATAAACTGATTATTACATTAACAAAAAGAGAAGAAAAAAACACGCAAGGTTTGATATGTGTGCAGAGTATTAATTGACAACATCTGTAAAATGTAACAGTTATTCTACTGCAGAAATGGAAAAGTTTTTTTTCTACAATAAATCCTTATTTCTTCTAAAATATTAAATATATTTTCAAGCAATCTTCTATTTCCAGCTGCAATTTTGAAGGGAAAATATGGTTTTTAAATGAAAAGTCACATACTTTTTAAGGCATTCAACATCAAGCGTTTACTAGAGTATGTAAAATCTATTTGATATTCTGAAAAGGAAACTGTTCTATTCTCGAATTATAACGCCTACAGAAGTCAAATGTGAGTCTTTATCAGATCAGGAATAACTGTTTGGGAATTTAAGATCGCAAAATAAAAAAGTTGACGTACTCTTTACCGGGGACATGTAGGTCCGCCTATTTACGTTTTTAAAGCACACTATGCTTTTGCATCAGACTTACCGTGTGCGTCTGTACTTGAAAATAACAGGTTTACAATTTTCAACAATTCTCACGTGCAAACATTACGCACGTGTAAAGGGATCAGCCGAATATAAAAAAACAAGTGCACATTAGATTCATTCCCATTATTATGTCAAAATTCACGAATGTTGTAGCTTTTGGATTATTTTGTGAATACCGACGAATTCTATTTCCAACATCCGCTATTTACATTAAATTCATTAATGACTGAACATGTGACTGTACTTAAATAGTGTACTCTAGTTAAAACATTATTATTATTATTATTATTATTATTATTATTATTATTATTATTATTGTTATTGTTATTATTATAATTATCAATAATTGCAAGTAATGTGAATGATAATGTTGAATGTTCTTTATATACCATGGTATTCTTTTTTATGAATGTTCTGATATAGCGCTAGACACTTTTTCTGCCGTATGTCTCATCGTGCTTTAGATTCTATTATACATATACAAGGCCTGGAAATTAACTTTTATAGCATCAAAGTTTACTTATGTTTTGTCATTTAATACTGTTGATCTTACTTTCAGTCAGTAACTACAGATATGCCAAATTAAAAATTCACATAAAATCGATTCTTAAACCTGATTTCAGATAACCGCTTTACATGTCACGCCTTCCTAAATGCTGATTGGTGAATTCTCGCGCTTATTACCACGTGATGGCAACGGTCATAGTAACGTTTTGTTTCGGTTTGTAAATGCTATTTTTAACTGCGGTGAACGGTTACAATGGGTTCTAACGGTTTATAACGTTCCGGTCCGGTCCGGTTCGTTCCCGGTCCGGTAGCGGTCCGGTAGCGGTTCTAAATGGTTCCGGTTGCGGTTCGGTTGTACTGTACCATTCGAATGTGTGCTCCCCTTGTGTTGTTTTACATCTTACGCCTACATTTGAATGGACCGAATGGTACGATGTAAACAACGCTCTGTTATGCATCTATCATATCACAGTCAGATCTAAAATTTAAAAAATATGTACGTGATACAATATTTAGTTTAATTTATACGAATTTATTTTAGTTCGGTTACGAAGAAAGCTCCATATCTTTTTAAATCTTTCTCGAACACTCATTCCAGATGTCATCACGCTCGCGAGAGAGAGGTAACGAGTTTTTCATCGCTGCTATATGTTCCCATTTACAGCTGGGTAGACTGAGGCACGTGTGGTATCAGTGTCTTTGCCCATGAACACACCTTGTGCTCGGGCTTGGATTCGAACCCGGGACCTCCCGTAGCGGAGGCGAACGCCCTAACCACTGAGCTAACGAAGCCCTCACAATATTTATTCAACAATGCTTTTTTCCTAACGATATCTAGAATAAAATAAAGCATACATATTTGTTTCTTCGCAATAAAATACCAGGAAAACAGAGTCCAATTTTTATGGGTGCGTCATGGTGTAAAGATAGGAGCTTCTGCTTGCGAGTTCGTATCCATGGCCATCAGAATTTTACGATAACATTTTTTACGGCACGAGTACAGACCAGAACTCGAAGAAGATACAAAAATGAGCCTACAATAAATGTAAATTAGATATTAAGCTTTCCGCACAATATCCCAGATGTTATTTCACTTGCAATTTTAGCTGTTTCGAGTCAAAACTTTAATTGCTAAATTATAAATTATAACTGCTAATGAGTTATGAAGTACATTTTCATAGTTTATATTTATAATTGACATTACTATGACATAAAATAATAGGATTAATCAGTATTAAATAATTCTAACTTTTATGTACATTAATTCAAATACAAAATGTATCTTCGATATAATTTCTTGAAATGGGCGAAGCAGCGTGTGTGTCCGGGCACTTGAAACGTCAGTGTTATCTCTCTGTTGCCGAATAGCCAAGGGTTAACTGATTTTTATTTTGACCTAAAATATTGTTGCTGTAATAGTCATACAAAGTTTGGAAAACCGAGGAAATGTCAGTGCACCCGTACACAAGATTCACATATTGTGGTTTCGGTTTTCTATTCAAAACGATACAAATTACGTATAGATCGGCAAAATTTAGAAGTATAGATGTAATCATTACACACTTGTGCAGAGTGATTAATAGATTGTGACCATTTAACACCGTGTGTTCGGTCCGAAAACTATTTATTTATAATCAACGCATGAAGCACAGGGTGCGTTAGAATAGTTTGAATCATTTTGTGACTTCGATTGACAGTTTAGACAGCTATAACAGTTGGAAATAATTTAACCCACATTAGAAAAGACGTTACAAGTAGCAAGTAAGTTAATTGTACTGCTTGTAGACATGTTTCAACTGAGGTCTGATGTGATCGTTGAGGACGGATTAGGCACACAATTTGGGGGTGGTCTCAAACATGGTCTAAAAGGCATTCCTAAATCGAGTTCAGAAATAATGTCCGAGTCGTTACAATTGTCACGACATAAAGGCATTAATATATGTAAAACTTTCTGGGCTTTAAATGGTACGCAATGACACAGTCAGAATTAAAGTTTAGTGTACCTAGCATGAAAAATTCGTTATAAATAACTCGGCTGTATTCTGTAGTTTTGTGTTAAACATATCTGTTATACAGTCACACATTCTTGTATAAACATCAGATTTGAAGCATTTATCATACACTTAAAACTGAATCTACCTGAACTTTTACTATAACAACACTAATGGTGATTTAACTTTTTTATAAACTACATGAATTTTGTTAACAGTAACATCGAAACATGCTAAAGGACAACTGGTGTAAGGTCTTATTTATTCAGACTTGTCAAATGCTTTCGTTGACCACATTGTTCTTTCGACTGATACTAAGTGTATCAATCAGTATGCTATATCATTTATTAAGCTGTTTGCATTTAAAATAATAAAGTTTGATATTCTTTATTATGCTTTTAATTTCTCAAAAATTAGTTTCACAAGAGGAATTAAAATGTCATGTTTTAGCAATCTTGTTTCGAGCACATGTGCTAAAACATTTTGCTATTTTTATGTGGGACAAGGGTGATTCTGTAAAATAAAATGCACTTCAGTGATGGGACTGGTGAAGACAATAAGCGGTCGGGGAAGTTATTATCATTTATAATGTAACAATATTATGAAAATATGGCAGCTAAAAAGAAATAAATCTTAATCCAGGCGACTTTAAGGAACTTAATTAATTCCATAATTTAGCAAAATTCTTATAATGAATTAAAGTCCATAGTTTTACGTGCCAACAGCCACCTTGACCGCCCCCCCACCGAAATATTGTTTATTTATTTATTTTTAGGAACAATTTTATAATTTAAAAAGTCTATTTTAGTAACAGTGACTTTGACTCTAGTGACCCAAAATACAATCGTAGGCTTCCTCTCCACCCAAGCTACACACCAAGTGTTATTGCAAATGGTCACTCCTTACTCGAGTTATTGAACAGAAACCATTTTCCTATGTTAATTAACAGTGACCTTGACCTTAATCTATAAAAGATATATGTTTTGGATTTTTTGTCAATAAACTGATTTACTGTGATATGTTCCATTTCTTTTACCGTCCAAAATCGTTATCGTATGTACTGATTTACGAAGATTAACTGTTAAATGATTTTGAGATGCCTCCCTAAAATTATTGCTAATCCGTTGTTCACGTTCACTTCGGTCATCCGATGAAACATGTCTACTAGTAGCCTGGTCTGACGAGCACGTTGCGGTAACGTTACTTGTTGCGCAAAATCAAATGTATAATGCATGCACGTTTCCTGAAAAGAGTTTAGCAGTCCCCAGGCGCTGTTTGCGCCATGCCTTTTCATACATGTCATGAACGACCTTTTTAGTAGAAGATGCAGCTAGAAAGATTGGCGGGTCTCAATCGTTCCTGTTTGCAGAAGCCGGTTGTGGTAACCCATACTGGTCAGCGTAATTAAAAACGGACTAGTCAACTTCTTTTACTGTTTCAAAGTCTATTGCATGTGTTGTTGTTGTTTTTTAACCTTTATTTCCATGCTCTCGAGGCATTAGACCATTCTCATGTATGTGTTTAAGTAAGTTTTTGCAGCGATCTGTCATCAAAACTATACATATACCATAACGTTTACCCTTTCCCCGGACGCCCGTTTCCGTAGAACCAGTCATATCTTTAAAGTAAAGTATACCCATTATATACGTGACCTTATCTTGTCTAGACGTTTCACGCATCTGCAATATATGACTGCACTTAGTTTGGAATAACAGTCATTGATACATCCGCAATTCACTTTTGACTTTACTAAACTACATTGGAATATATGTTCGCACAACTTTGGGTGAATGTTACTGCTCTTTCAGTGGCAATGATTGGTTCGTAGCTGAACTGAACTTCGTTATCAATCGTATCATAATCTAGTTCCTAGTTTTCTGGAGCACTAGAATTGAAAATGTCTTTATCATGTTCTTCTTACATCTACATCAGTCAAGATAAGGCAAAGAAGGCCCATTGGCGCTCAACGTAGTAAAACAATATACCTAATTGGTACGGAATTCAGTTAGGACAATCACCTTTGAATGTGTTGATCTGAAAGTATATCGCATTATCGTATTTTCGTGTTTTTGTTATCGTACTATCGCGTTATCATCATCGTGTTATCGCGTTTTCGCTATCGTAGTTTCGTGATTTTGCGTTTTCATCATCGTACTATCGAGTATCGCGTTTCAGATCAAAACATTCAAAGGCGATGGCCCTGACGAAATTTCGTGAATAGGCCTAGTTAAATGAGTGATTTGATATTGGCCCTGTTATTTGTCCGAAGGTACATTTGTATTCGGTCTTTCAATTATATACCAGCTCTTCCTGTTTTATTACGTCGGTTAGTTAACGAATATTACAGCCAATAAACAAATGCTATTTGATAAAAAACAAGTAATAACGACCCAATCAAAAGCAACGTTAATATGAAATAAGCCATTGCCTAAAACGGGTATTTATCTCTTTTTTTTCACTTTCACTTTAACAGCAAATGTCAATACACTTTGCCTTAGAAACACAATACTAAGTGGCTCACACCTAGATCTGAATGATGAATACGTTTTATGTAAGGGGAGATAATATTTGATTACACAAAGTATGTAAATAATTCAGGCACAGCATACTATGTGTGTATACTAATGTCTCACATGCAGACACATTGAGGAGACATATGCAGATACAAGAGAATCCGGGTGCCATACCATAGGTCTTTTACAAATAGACCCTTTCGTTCTTTAGGCACCGGTACACACGAGACTTCATATGGGTTTCTAACCAGTTCATCCTTAGACGGGAGAATTCGGGAAACTCTTTAAAGCGTTTCTGAAACGTCCAGTGCCCCGACCGGGATTAGAACCGGGGTCCGCATACCAGAGTGTTAAGCTGCGAACCGCAATCGACCGTCGCGCCACCAAGAGAGTTGTGCATCTTTCGATTTTCCTTGATTGAGTGACAAATAAAATGATTTGTGGAGCCGCCGTAGCGCAGTGGAAGCGCGTTCGCCTCAGGATCGAAAGGCCCCGGGTTCGATCTCTACCATGACAATGTCGGTAGTGTCCTTAGGCAAGACACAAATAATTCCACATTGCCTCTCTCTCTCTCTCTCTCTCTCTCTCTCTCTCTCTCTCTCTCTCTCTCTCTCTCTCTCTCTCTCTTCGAGGTTGATTTCTCGAGAGCGATTAATCTAAGTTGAAAGAACTTGTTTCGCGATCGAGATTCAATAAAATAGTATATATACATAAATGATGAACCTCATCAAGTTTGTATAGTTTCTTGTTCATTATGGCACGATAGTAACATATAATTAAAAAAAATGTAGAGGTTATAACACGGGGCAGGTGTGCCTTAATGTGATATTGGCCAATTTGAAGAAAGTGTGCCAATATCGCCGTAGGCATCTGTCCCGTATAATTACCTTTTTATTGCATATGTTCAACATCGGTTTTACTGAAAATGGGAAAAGATAAGACATTATAAAGTAGATACAAAAGTGACATTCGTGCAACAGTCATTCTATTTCATAAAAATGGATACCATTGAATGAATAGGTTATTCATACTATCCAAAAATATACGTGTCAATTGCAGTATTTCGCTGCTCAATAAGCCCATCTAAATTCAATAAACGGTGAGATAGAGACTTCTGTGTCCTCTCAGGAGCAATTTTCCGTTACGTCTACGTTGTCAATTACGTTAACCTTTTTCGCGTGCTGTCGGTCGAGCGTTGCTCCACAGTTGACCTGAAATAGCCTCGATATGAATTTTCTGACACACTAGCAAGTGTGCCGATATCAGTTTTCGGCACACTACGTCACGTGATCGTTTAATCGGCCCATGTCACCGAAATTCAAGGCAAATTTGATACTATATATAAAAACATATGCAATAAACATATATATTGTCCTGTAAAGGTGTTATACATGTTTCTATTCCACAGTTGAGTAGCTAAGAATATAAAAGCAATTTGTTCTATAAACGGCATTAAAAGCCAAGCCACAGAAATCAGATCGGGATTCGAACCCGAGTCTACCCATAGCCAGTTTTATAAGACAACATGCTAAGAGTTGATCTGACCTAATGAGCTATCTGACCTTTGTTTCTCTGTCGACTAAACAATGTCTCTATGTACCCCGGCAGCAGCATTGAGTTTGCTTTTGAAAAGAAGCTCTTGTGCTTTCATCAGCCAAAAATGATAGATATACAATGTATCATAGATCTAGTACATTAAAATCAGTGAGGATGAAAATATTGCTTGGGATAAGCAAAGAAGTGTACAATACAAGTTTTGC
>JAFMSR010000733.1:0-43123 GCA_022818135.1 Saxidomus purpurata | reverse complement strand
TTGCCACATGAGTAGTATAGGTTGTGGCAGTATGGGGGAAATATGGCAATATGGGGGATTTTTATTGGAAAAGAGTGGCAGTATGGGGATTATCTGGCAGTATGGGGGATTTTTATGGGGGAAATATGGCAGTATGGGGATTTCTATTGGGAAAAGAGTGGCAGTAATGGGGATTTTTTTATGTGCAGTAAAAGGGTTTTAAGTTAGTTTGTGTATATGTTAGGACTATTTTCTTATACAGTATTAGATTTGTGACAATGACTGAAAGTATTTCTTTCGAAATGTATTGGGTGGCCCTGAAAAGGGCCGTTGGTTGGTCCCGAAAAGGACCGTTGTGTTAGAGTTGCTTTACTCCTGCTGTGGTGGTGGTGGTGATGAAACAGCTGTGGTCACCTTAGACTGTGACCGCCTCGCTTGTGTCCGGGTAGGTCGTCCTGTACCCTGGTTGGTGGTCGACGAATAACGTCCCCAATCGTTTGTGTACTGTAGACTTTCTGTTCTTTTCTCGAAGATTGTCACAATCCTGTCGTAGAATTGTTGTTTCTCTTCCTCTTTCCTGTTTTGCTCTTCCAGCTTTTGTGCTGTTTCTAAAGCTTCTTTCATCAGCTGTCTTCTCTCAGCCCATCGCTGTTTTTGTTCATCAATGGCTTTGAGTGTCTCCTGTGCAAGTTCGTCAGCTCTCCGAGTTAACTCATTGATATGCTGTATCTTCATGCTGTTGATTTCAGTGATATGGAATTCTGCATGTCTGAACATCTCATCAATTGCTCTCAGGTTGGGTTGAATAGTGTCCATGTTGACTGTACGCTGTGAACGGTCAGAATGTACTGAAGGTCTAAACGGCCTGTATTTATAAGAACCGATCGGATTGACCTACTTTACTCATGTGCTATGCTTAAATATTAGCCAATGATGACAAAGAAGACAATTAAGCAGTAACCAATCAGCGTAGACCTTATAAAAGCCGTGTTCGGTAAGTTATATAATGATTTTAATAAAAAATTTATAAGACATGTTAAATAAATACATGTTATGAATAAAATGTGAACATTAAAAATAGGGGTTTAAGTGTGTGCATGTGTTTTGGACTATTTGTTTTAAAAAGACAATGACTGAAAGGTATTTTTTTTCGAAATGTATTGACTGGCCCTGAAAAAGGCCGTTATGTTAGAATCCTTTACTTCTTTTTTGCTTTTTAAGATGACTATCTATGTCGTTGTCAATGTTTCTACTGTACAACCCATGAGGTCGCTTCTTTTCCGTTTGCTTTTCATACTGGGTTGCGCTATCTTTCTTGAGAGGCTGTTGTTTAGAGGTCGCCTTTAACTCAACAGGGATGACCATTTTCTCTGTTGACAGTTTAAGAAAGAATTCTTTCTCCAGACGTTGTTTCTTGTGGCGTGACTCTTTGGTGACGGTTGCTTCCAAATGAGCGACACTTGTTTGAAGAGACAGAAGTTGTTTCTGTACTGACATATCCATCTTGTCTATGCTGGCATTAAAGTGGCTCATGGTGTTATAAAGACACGCATCTCTTGCAAAATAGTCTGAGTATTTTGGCATCTGACCCCTGCTGTGTTGCTGTTGTGGTTGTTGTTGATGACCCTGCTGTTTTAACTGCTGTTGTTTAAACTGCTGGTACTCTTGATATTGTTGTGGTTGTGGCAGTGGCTGGTAGGATGGTTGATGGTAGGTTGGTGTAGTGACAACTGTATAATTACCCCCATCTGGAATATGTGCTGTATAATTCCTCTGGAATCTGTGCTGTATTTGCAGCTAATGTCAAAAGATCCGAAAGTCGTTTTCCATGATGTTGACAGTACGCTGCGAACGGTAGGAATGTACTGAATGCCTAAAAACGGTCTGTATTTATATGAGTCTATCGGATTGACCTAACCTTACTAATACAGTAATGGTAAAATATCAGCCAATGATAATAGAGGAGACGATAAAGCAGGACCAATCAGCGTAGACCTTATAAAAGTCGTGTTCGGTAGGTCATATAATGATTTTAATAATTTTTTATAAGACATGTAAAAAATACATGTTATAAAATAAAATGTGATAATAAAAAAGGATTTAAACTGTTGTTTGTGTATGTGTTTTGGACTATTTTGTTTTAAAAGACAATGACTGAAAGGCATTTCTTTTATTATTTTTGTTGGTCCTGAAAAGGACCGTTATGTTATGTTAGATTCCTTTCTCGTCATTTACTCTTTTATTTTGGAAAATGACCATGACGCATAGCATTGTCCTCCTCCGTTTTTACAGTCCCTGAGATATGCGTGTACGATAGGGTTATGGAAGACGTAATGTCCAATCCTCCAGATTAATACCCCCAGATTCAATTTAGCTTCCCGTTTGCGACCACTATGCTCACGCCTCTTTGAAAGGTTTAAACAGCTCACTAAGTCGTATTCTCCCGAAACGTGACATGACTCAATGCAGCTCTATGCAGTTCAAAATCTACCATGTGTTTCAAAGAGATCCATAGTTCTTTAAAAAAATCACAAAACGCTCCCTGAGCTGGAGCTGGAATAATATACCTGTAAGCTATCGAATAGTAACATGTAAAATTATCTTTAAAAAAAAGAGTCCAGCCTAACCTGCTTTTCGTAAGCTGCACGCTGATTGGTTGCGCTAATGTCTCCCTTGTCGCCTTTTCTTTTTATCTTAGGTTTATGTAGGTCAATCCGACTCTGGTGCTGAAAGCACTCTCTGGTGAATTTGATTCATTCTTTATCCATTGGGCAAAACAAAAGAGAATTCATATAGTAAAGAACCGAGAAACTGATGCGAAGGATGGAGCCTATGATAGGAGTTTAACAGACTAGTCACCAAGAGTTTAGACACAGGCAAGCACAGGAACCAGAGGGAGAGGAGCTGGAAGGCAGGTGAAAACGAGGAGGCAGCAGGCAGAGCCGCAAAGCAGAGATCCACACCGCCCAGGTCGGACCAGCCACCACCACCACCACCACCATCACCAAAGAAGAGGTTGCTGCTGCTGCTACCATGTTAGAGGGGAGGAAGTGATTGTCATTTCCTCCGATGACGAAGACAGGAGGTGTGAAGCCGATGAGCCTGCTTTCAGATTATTGACGGACCCCAGTCCGAAAGCCGGCTCAGCGCAAGCTGCGCTACTGTCCTAACTGCCGAGGTTTTCATGAGTGAAAAAGCAGCAGGACAAAACCAACGCCCTTTTCAGGCCCAATCAATCCATTTCAAGGAAATACTTTCAGTTATTATCATAAAATCAAATATATAAAATATAGTCTAAAAGTCCATTTTAAAAAAATTGCCTATTTTGAATATAATATATGATTGAAAAAAAAACATTATGTATATATGATAGAAATACTCGAGATCCTATTCATTTTTAAACCTGACCATGGTTTGGTTAACATCTATCATTGATTAGTTGCTAGCTGAGTTAATGCGGGTGTTTAGATAGCCTCAGTTGAGAAGAGAGGCAGACTAAGCATTGCAGCGAGTTAGGTGAACGGCTAGACGTATAAGAGATCTAGTCAAGACGCTTGGCATGTGCGGCTCGGGCAAAACCCGGATAAAATATAATAATAAACGGCCTTTTAGGGCCCACCAACACGCGTTCGAAGATATAAACCATCTTAGTATTTTGTCAAAGTACATTGTTTATATTGGTCAACCGAACCTTCTCTTCGTAAGCTACACGCTGATTAGTTCCTGCCGATTTATGTCCTTTGTTGTGATTGGTCCTTTTTGTCTTAGGTTTAAATGTAAGTCAATCCGATTCGGCTAAAAGCAAAGGCTTTTTTATAACTTGTATTCATTTTACCATTTTACTATGGGTATGGAAACCTTTGGAAGCGTTTCATGTGTATACGTGGTATAGAGGAGGAAAAGGAGTCCAGCACACAGGGAAATAAAGAAACGGCAGAGGAGGCAGCCCAGAAGGCCTTTTTGCCATGAGTGGGGAGATTCCCCATTTATAAATTTGACAATGCGGTTGCCTAGTGAGAGGGTGCAGAGAGAGAGATCAGCCCTTCAGGCATTTCGAGCCCGGAGAGAGGTGGGGCATCAAAGACCGCCATGCCACTATATCAGAAATATTCAGCTGCCCCTAAAAATTAAGAATGGGGACAGAAGGTGAATAATTTGGGAGTAGTGGCAATGGGGAATTTATACCCCGATTTATCGGGGTTGTAAATTTTCTCATACCAACGGCCCTTCAGGGCCATTCAAATAATGAAGAAAGAAAAAATAATCTCAGGTTTTTTTATTATCACAGGAATACATAACATTTTCAAAAATAAAATAACATTTCAAATAATAAAATAACTCAACTGATTTCAATGTCCTTTTTTCACTCTGTTTTTATCACTCTGTCTGTAGTTTCCTTTACGGCCGACTGCTCTTTTCTTAGGTGGAGGTCCCTGGTTGGGTCCCTGGTTAGGTCCCTGGTTGATCCCTGGGAGCTCTCGGTAGGTGGGTTACGGAAGACACTGAAGTCACCCTTTTTGGCAGCTTGGTCACGCTGGTCTTTTAAGCTGTTCAGCCAGGGCGTAGCCTTTACATTGAACAGGGTTGGTGGGATGATGGCCTCCGGCAATGGTTGGCTTGAGACTCTTAGGTCTCTCCGACTCCTTTGGCTCCTCCGACTCCATTGGCTCCTCCGTCCCTTGTTTTTCTGGACATGCATTGGCATAGTGTCCTGGCTGCTTACAATAATAACAGGTCGGCACAAAGTCCCTGGTGGTCTTGTTGGCTTCAACAGAGCAAGCATTAGCGTAATGCCCGGTTGCTGACAGCGATAACAGGTAATGTTCTCTAGATCCCCTGTCTGTTGATCCCCTGTTTTGTCCCCTGTCTTCTCTGGACAAGCACTTGCAAAATGTCCCGGCTGGTGACAATGATAACAGACACGTAGTAGAGTATTGATAGCATCTACATGCTTTTTAATTTGTTGCATCGTGTTTGGCTCCATGACTGAAACTGATATTGAGTAGAGATATTTACGCCTTTTTATAGACGGAGAAGGGTATTTCCCGGAGGAGTGCATAAAAGAGAGCGTATCTTGTGTCAGTCGTCAGTTGTCACCAGACAGCTGTCAGACGTACCCAGTCATGAGACAGCCATCCGATAGACCTATTAAACTGGTACCTTACTCAGACACTAGCAGTAGCAGTGGCAGCAGCAGCAGTAGCAGCAGTAGCAGTAGTAGCAGTAGCGATGAAGAAAAAAAGAAAATCTGAAAGAAGATAAAAAGTACAGACTCTCCCTGTCAAGAAAAAGGAAACAAAAGTCCAAGACAAAGACCAAGACAGAGACCAAGACAGAGCCTGAGCCTGAGCCTGAAGCACCGTCCAAGAAGGCACCAGCCACCTTATTTGAGATAGAGTCACGTACACACCGCAAGTCTCGAAAGTTCAAACCCAGAGTCAAGTGTATGATGTTATGTTTAAAAAGTATAGTAGTCCTTTTGAGACCACCAAGATCTTATTTCATGAGCTGGTGGAGGCACTGAAAGAGCAATGCCAGGTACAGTCAAGGGATCAAGTGCGAGTCTCTCTTTACCATCCAGGGTTAAATTTTGGTATTCACATTCCGTTCGATCATGCAGGGAACATCACAGGGGACCGATTGTTGGACGAGTGTGAACGTGTTATGCAGAGTAATCAAGACTTTAAGATCCATGATGGAGGCATGTCAGCTGAAATAACACACATCTCTATGCCGGAGGGGTCTGGAAAGGCCAGACATCACGGGTCACATGGGGGTATTCAACAAATGACTCGCCTCAAACGAAGTATCGTTACCATTGAGAACACCGACGACAGTATGTGCTTGGCTCGAGCGATTGTGGTGGGGATGTGTTATGGGAACAAACAAGGCACGGTCGAATGGCGAAAACGATGGAGTCATATACGTGATTCCACGTCAGTCTTACAAAGGAGAGAAGCTCAAGCCTTACTAGATCGAGTGGGGATTGGGTATGACCAGTCGTGTGGTATAAATGAATACAAGACCATTCAAGAGTTTTTGTATCCTGTCTATGTGATCAAGATCCATCCACAGCATGCAAGAAGTGAATTATTATTTAAACCTCCCAGTATGACCCGAGGCTGTAAGGTGATTCACGTGTACCACCATCACAATCATTTTGACCGTATTGTGTCCATGACAGGCTTTGCCGGAGTGAGCTATTATTGCGAATACTGCAATGTAGGTTATAACAACAAGGAAAACCACAGTTGTTCAAACATATGTATGTGCTATGCAACACAGATCTGCGAACAGGTCGGAAAAGGGTTTTCTGCGACACCTGTGGACGATGGTTCCGAAGCCCTACCTGCTATCAAAACCATAAGACGCTTCAAGGAAAAGCCAAAAAAGAATATTTGTCAATCCGTGTACAAATGCCCCCATTGTTCCCAGAAGGTCGTGAGTAACAAGGCTCATCTGTGTGCTGGCACAAAGAAATGTAAATTTTGTCAAAAGATTGTATTGCCTGACCACGATTGCTACATCCCTACCTACACAACACCAGAGAGAGGAAGCAAACCGCCCATCATGGTACCGTTCATTTTCTACGATTTTGAATGCCGGTTTGATACGGGTGAACACATTCCGAATTTTTGTGTAGCCCAACGAGCCTGTGGAGACTGTATACGAAAGCCAGTGAGGGAACCTTGTCTCTGGTGTGATCAAATACCGGGGCAACGTGAAGCTGTGTTCAGAGGGGATCAGACTTTGGTTCAATTCTGCACATGGTTGTTTGACCCCATCCACCGTGGTGCAACCGCCATAGCGCACAATGCTCAAGGCTACGATGCTCAGTTCATTTTAAGACATGTGGTGAACAATGGCACAGAGAAACCAGAGACCATTATGAATGGAAGTAAAATCTTACTGATGAAAGTGTATGGAATTCGATTCATTGATTCACTCAGCTACTTGAGCATGCCGCTCTCTGCCTTCCCTAAGACGTTTGGGCTCACAGAAATGGCAAAAGGCTGGTTTCCTTTCTGGGCCAACACGGCAGAGTTCCAGAACTACGTGGGATCCATGTTACCACTGGAGTACTATAAACCTGGTAGAATGAAACCTGAGCAGCGGAAGGTCTTCCTGGCATGGTACCAAGAACATAGCCAAGATGTTTTTGATTTTCAAAAGGAAATGGAATCCTACTGTCAATCAGATGTGGACATTTTAAGGCGCGGATGCGGGGAGTTTCGCCAATTGTTTTATGACAGTGATAAGATAGATCCGTTCACCGAAGCGACCACACTGGCTCAAGCCTGTAATAAAGCTTGGCGAAAGAACTCTATGCCTTCCAACAGTCTAGGGATCATACCGGATGGTGGCTACCCCACAAAGGTCAAGTATTCGATCAAAGCCATACGATGGATTCAGTTATTGGCTATCCAAGGGGGTCATTCTATACGCCATGCCCTCAATGGCGGAGAAGTGAAAATAGGACCCTACTTTGTAGATGGGTTCGATCCCGAACGCAACATGGTGTTTGAATTCTTGGGATGTCTGTTTCACGGATGTCCTAGTTGTTACCCAGACAGAGACAGGGCGAACCCGTTCACACTCAAAACGATGGCCGTGCTTTACCAGGAAACGGAGCAAAGGACCAAGAATCTCATAAGACAAGGGTACACCGTGTATTCACTTTGGGAATGTCAGTTTGACAAGTACTGGAGAAACGATCCTGTTAACCAACCTGTGCTGGACCAGCTTTATCCTCACATGGACGAGATACAACCTAGAGAGGCCTTATATGGAGGTCGAACCAATGCCGTCCGGCTGTACTATGAGGTCACATCAAATCAAGAGATCAAGTATGCGGACATTTGTTCATTGTATCCGTATGTGAACAAGTACAGAGAGTACCCGCTGGGCCACCCCCGCTTAATCAGTCAAGAAGCCATACAAGTGGAGGCTATTCGAGACTATCGTGGTTTGATTAAGTGTCAAGTGTTACCACCCCAAGATCTATGGATGCCTGTACTCCCGGTACATTGCAACCACAAGATGGTGTTTACGTTATGTCGCACCTGTGCAGAACAAGAATGCTGTGAGTGTACCCATACCGTATCAGACAGAGCCCTGGTAGGCACATGGACCTCTGTGGAGTTACAGAAGGCCCTTGACAAAGGCTACCAGGTCTTAGCTGTGTATCATGTGTGGCATTGGGACCAATGGAGCAAGGACGTTTACCAACAGTACATTGATAAGTACTTAAAAATGAAACAGGAAGCCAGCGGCTATCCAAACAGGGTTCAAACACCAGCAGAGGAAGCCACGTTCAAGCAAGAGTATTTTAAAGCAGAAGGGATACAATTAGAACAGGTTCACAAAAATCCTGGCAAAAGGGCTTTTGCAAAAACTATGCTTAATTGTCTGTGGGGTAAGAATGCCCAGAACAATATGCTACCCAAGACCGAATACGTCGCTAGCCTCGAGCGATACCATGAGTTATTGTCGGATTCTCAGATCAAGGTGAATCATGTAGAGATGTTTGATCATGACGAGTACATCTTGGTGAATTTCACGGATCAGAGTGACATATTTGAACCTCATACCTCCTCCAATGTGGTCGTCGCCTCCTTTGTAACAGCCTATGCTCGTTTAGAACTCTATGCCGTGCTAGAACGCCTGGGCGATCGTGTCTTGTATTTTGATACAGACAGCTGTATGTACATTCACGATCCTAAACAGTACAACATTCCTATTGTAGACAGTCGACTAGGTCAGTGGACCGACGAGGTTCCAAACGGACGCATTATCAAGTTTGTCGGACTAGGGCCTAAGAACTATGGCTATGAATACATAGAAAATGGAGAGAGACATACCACCTGTAAAGTCAAAGGCATTACTCTGGATTACGATACCACAAACCTCGTCAATTTTGATGCTATGGTGAACTGTGTACAGGAACGCGAACACTATTCGTTGGTCGTGGAGTATCCATCACGCATCAAACGACACCGGGACCGTAAAGTGACCAGTGAAAACCAGACCAAAACCTTTCGATCAGTGTATACCAAACGTGTGGTGGTGAAGGACTATAAGACGGTACCTTACGGTTACGCTTATCATTCCTAGGTGAATCACCCAAGGAGGATGAGATTGATCAGAGTTATAGGGTATGCTGGTGTCTTTTACAATTATGAATGGAAGGAGTACACCTTTGAATGTCAGTTTTGTGTACAACCTTTGTCTTATGAAAATCGAGCATCAAACGACATGCCGGACCACGACAAGACTCGTCGCCAGTTTTGCTGTAAATGCTATCGATACAAATATTACTGCCCTACATGCAGGCGTGATGGGTTTTATTTCAACAACAGGGAAGCATTATGTCTCCGTTGCTGGGTCAATACAGAGATATGATGCGATATGATTAAAAAGCCAAGGAAACAACATTTTGAATCACATAAACCATTATGACTTCGTTGGAAGCACACGTGCCAAGTCAGAGTCTCAAGATAGAGCCTAAGACAGAGCCAGAGCAAGAGACACAGTCCAAGAAGACACAGTCCAAGAAGACACAGTCCAAGAAGGTTAAATGGGAAGTATGGGAAGTGGTAGGGTATTATAAGCAATTAAATGGGGAATATGGGAAGTGGTAGGGGTAGTATGAGCCAAGGAAAACAACATTTTGAACCACATAAACCATCATGACTTCGTTGGAAGCATACGTGACTGACCTTCCTGCAGAAATACGGTATAGGATATATCAGTACGTGGTAAGCAGCTCCAGGAAGAGTCAACAGTTTAAACAAGATTTACAGCAGGAATGGTTAAGAAGACGGCTTCGGTTGAACACTGATATCACTGAGTACATGGATGTCAAAAAGGGGTTAAGACGGTTGAACCATCTACATCGAGAGGTTCAAAACAGAGAAGATATTAGTCACACTGACAAAATGGGCATGATTCGAAAAATTGAAGTGATCCTGAATCTTCTAGATCGGAGAGTCTCCAGAGTATGGACGTTTTCCCTACATAACTATACGGAAGATGATATCAATCAGTGTGTAAAAAACATCATAGAAGACAGCCGTAGTTTTGTGATGATCTCCCATTATATGGTTACTAGAACGAGTCAAGGAGAAGGACCGCTGGGCGGGGGAAAATATCTACACTGCCTACAAAACACCCCCTATGCATAGGTATGATTGCCACTGCAACCCCTAAGTCGATCTCCATGATTGATAACATGTTTCCAAATGCGATTGTGGAATGGTTGGAAGTGCATCATTCTGTCAGTGAGGCTGCAGCATTCGTTGAAATCATGCAACACCCTGTGTTTGAGCAAGGCAATAGACGAATATACGAAGATCTCCTTCATTCTCAAAGAATATGAAACAAAGGAAACCTCTTTTGTGTCGTTGTTCTACATTTTGGATTTTAAACTGTACAAAGATGTATTGTTCCGCATGTTATATGAAGAACCCGACACCCCTATAAGGGATCCTAAATCGATTTCAACATGGCTTGATTCCTTGTTTGATCGTTTTAAACATCAAATTCAAGAAGAACTACGACGTCAACCACAGAGTGAATCACAGAGTGAATCACACATATTGCTTGATTTAAAAGCGATTCAACATCATGACTGGGTCAAGTATGTGGTGCAGAGTCATCACGTGACACAACAGATACAAAAGTGGATCCAGTGGTTTAAAGATATAGATTTCATCTAGCTGTCATGGAAAGTAGACGTGTTATTGAGGTGTCTGTCTACAGAAAAGCATTGATCTATGCTTTTAAAATGATGACACCCGTACGATACCGTCACAACAGGACTTATATTATGGAGCTGTTGAGAACTGAAAACATGTGGGGCGAATTTCAGAGTGCCCTTCGCTATATTCAAATCTGTGACAGTGAAGTGCATCGACATATTTTACCTTGGACAGAAAAAAGAGTGGCTCAGTGAAGTCGTGGATAACTCAAAAGTGATTACATTTTTGACAGAGCTATAGACATGATTAACATTGAGATGTGAGGATACACTGTTATACTTTTGCAAAAAAGATGTTTTGTTTCAAACAAGATGTTACCATGTGAAATCAGAATAAAAATGTGAATCAAAACCATTGGATTGTCATTATACATTTATCCCTCATGGAGAACACATTACTGTTTCAACACCCTTGTAATCTATTTATTTCAGGCCCTAGTGGGTCGGGAAAAACCCAATTTGTGAAACGGTTACTGGACTACAAGGAAGATCTATTTGATATCATTCCTGAGCAAGTGGTCTGGTGTTACAAAGAATGGCAATCCGCGTACGCTCTGCTACAAGAAAGTTCACCTTTAATCAAATTTATCGAAGGCATTCCTGATGACGAAGAAGACCTGGTGAGTGATGTTTCGGTGCCTCATTTGATTGTCTTTGACGACATGCTAGGCGATAAGGATGAAGAAAAAATCAAGCTATGGTTCACACGAAAAGGACATCATCGGAATGCAAGTGTGATTTATATCACACAGAACATGTTTCAACAATCGAAAGCCAGCCGTACTCTGAGTTTGAATGCTCATTATATGATTTTGTTTCAAAACACAAGAGACAAAGGTCAGATCAAAACGTTAGAGCGTCAGATTCAGTTACCCCATTTACTGGCGGCCTACCAAGATGCTATTTCGAGACCTCATGGATATTTACTGATTGATTTTCATCCTAAAACACCTGATTCATATCGGCTACGCACTGACCTCTTTCATCATTGGAGGACAGGGGAGGAGCATGGACCTGTGGTGTACACAGGATAAAAAGGGGTGGACTGACATTCCATGGGTCATTCGTATCTGACTTGTCATGATGTACACACCAAGAGCTATCATTGAAAAATTGGAAGCACTCAGTCTGCAGAATGATCCTGCAGCCCGACAACAGTTACTGAAAGCTGGCTTAGAAGAAATGATCCGATGGTTTACCCTGGCAGCCAGAGTGATTATGCAAAAGAAGATTCACTTGCCAAAACAAACGATGAACTTTATGGAAAAACATCGGGAGGCTATCACACAGTTAGCCGATAATTAGGTGGATGCCAATACAAAACGTCAACTCATTTTGAAACCAGGGGGTAGTGGCTTTCTAGGTGGGGTCATGATTCGAAGTTTATTGCGCTGGGATGGACAAAAACCGTGAGAAACTTTGGGGAGAAAATTCAGAAGAAGAAAAGAGCTTCTCCAAAGAAAAAAGCCTCTCCAAAGAAAAAAGCCTCTCCGAAGAAAAAAACAAAGAAAAGAGCAAAGAAAAGAACCTCTCCGAAAAAAAGAACCACGAAAAAACAGTCCATAAAGATAGATGAACGCTTTGTGACTCAACGTCGAAAGCAAAAGGTACAGAGACTCTCACCAACCCCTCCAACCTCTCCAAAGATGAGAATACCCGTGAGAATACCCTTGGAAAGGCTTGTAAGTCACCTGGAGACCCCCACCAGGTAGCTCACTACTGAGAAGCCCACCGAGAAGTCTACCGGGAACTCCTGCGAGAAGAGTGTCTTTTAGCCCCTGGGGGAGTCCACTGAGGGCAAGCACACCAAGCACCCCAAGGACACCTCGATTTAACAGATCCCGTAGCCGATCCAACAGTGGATCCAGCAGCACCCCCTTGGGAAGTCCACTGAGGGCAAGCACACCAAGCACCCCAAGGACACCTCGATTTAACAGATCCCGTAGCCGATCCAACAGTGGATCCAGCAGCAGTCGTCTTTCTCGTTTTGGTACTTGGTCGTCCTTGGGGTCATCCTTGTCAGACCTCCATACGCCTACCCTAGCTCGATTTTCACCTCTTACCCATGGTAATTAGGATCTGAGACAATCTGAATGCCAAATCAACCAGTCGTATTTTAAAAACAGTGGTACACATCGTCCTGGCTTCATTTGGACGTTAGACTCAGAGCAAGATGGTCAGCAGCAGAAAAAAAAGATCACTAAACGCAAAGAACCTTTGATTAAAAAACACGGCACCATGGTATTGGCTCTCGGACAAGCCTCTGCCCCCTTACGAAAGAAGATTCTGAAAGAAGCACCAAGGGAACTCATCCATTGCGTCGCTGAGTGCTGTCACAATGTTTTAAAAGGCAATGTACCCCTGTCAGAGGCTCAGAAACGCCAGTTACACCCTAAGCGTCAACAACTCCGTCTGATAGCGGACAAAAAGTATCGATTCAAAAGAAAAAGAGGGTGCTGAATCAACGAGGAGGATTTTTACCCTTACTAAGCATTTTAGGTCCAGCTTTGGCTCCTGCTTTGGCTCCTGCTTTAGCACCTGTCGTAGGCAAGGTCATACAAGGACTCCTACCTTTTTAAAATAAATATGAAGAAGATGGTCATTGTTCCCTACAAAATGTTAGAAGAGATACAGCAAAGAAAAGCAGAGCCACCACGACCGCGACTCCCACCTAGCCCCCAGGTCGTGCACACCGTGGATTTACAAAAAGAGATGCAGTCTGTACTACAACGGGATGACCTGTCGGAGTCAGAGAAAGCTCAGCTGTATGGGGAAACGTTACAGAAATTTCAGAGGGCTCATAAGAAAGCCATACAGCTTCAGAGTTCGGCTCGTACAACAGCAGCAGCAACAGCAGCAGCAGCTCCAGCTGAACCACCAGCACCACCGACTACAGAAGAAGAAGAAGAAGACCCCACCACGATTCAAAATCGTATCATGGCCAGCGTACCCGTCACGATGCAACGAAAAGCTAAATTACTTCTACAGCTGCTTAAGAGTCATCCCAACATGGGTTGGGACCGTCACGGTGTGTTACAATACCAAGACACACCCGTGGTAGGAACTAATGTCATTGATTTGGTCAATGATGTGCTTCGCTATCGTAAAGGTTCGAAACCCAAAGGATGGGAAAAGTTTGCTCAGGGGCTCAAAGAGATCAATGTTCCCCAGGAAGTCGTGGGTAACAAGGAGCGATGGGGTTGGATGCAGAGATCAGGCGTCGCCAATGAGGACAATTGGGGGCGGAGGCAGATGAACCAGACTTCTCACTGATGACACCACCTCAAACGGTCAAGAGACGACAGTATAAAACCATGACCCCCATGCCTTTGATCTCAGACTGGGAAGCTTGGTGATGAAAATGAAACGGGAGGATCGACTTCACCGCATTTACTATGATGTTCAACATCCAGCTGCTTTTTCGGGGGTAGGTGCCTTGTACAAAGCAGCTCGAAAACAGGATAAAACTATCACCCTGAAACAAGTCCAGTCCTGGTTACAGCGACAGAAAACTTACACGTTGCACAAACCGATTCGTCGTAAATTTGCAAGAAGAAAAACAGTGGTGGGAGGTATTGATCACCAGTGGCAAGCGGATTTAGCCGATTTACAGTCACTCAAGAAAGACAATGATCAGTATCGGTATTTACTCTGTGTCATTGATGTGTTTTCAAAATATGCCTGGGTGGTCCCTCTGTACAACAAAACAGGACAGAGTTTAATCAAAGCTTTCAAGTTCATCTTGAAAGAGCGAATACCACAGGCACTGCAAACGGATAAAGGATCTGAATTCAAAAACAAAGAGTTTCAATCCTTTTTAAAAACAAAGGACATTCACTTCTTCACCACTGAGAATCCAGAGACGAAAGCCAGTATAGTGGAACGATTTCAACGTACCTTGAAAACACGGATGTGGAAATATTTTACGCATAAGAAGACCCGGAGGTACATTGATGTGTTGCAAGATTTGGTGCATGCTTACAATCACAGTTTTCATCGAAGCATTCAGACCACCCCGGCTTCGGTCACGACACAACAGGAGCCGGAGATTACCCAACACCTGTATGGATCCAAGACACGCAAAGCTAAACTCTCGGTCGGCGTGGGAGATTTAGTGCGTATCAACAAGACCAAACGAACATTTGACAAAGGGTATCTACCCAACTGGACCACCGAGTTCTTTAAAATTATTCACATTCGTCACAGCTCACCACCTACAGTACAACTCGAAGATCTTGCCGGAGAACGTATTGAAGGCTCTTTCTACCTGCCTGAAATTCAGCCGATAAAAGACTCGGACATTTATGAAATTGAATCAGTTCTCGGGCGACGCTCCAGGAAAGAAGGCAGAAAAACAATAAAGGAAATCAAAGTGCATTGGGAAGGCTATCCAAAGAAATTTGACAGCTGGATTCCAGAATCCTCTCTGATATAAAACATGTCTCAGACATCAGATACGTTCAGTAGTGTGGAAGTGCAAGAAGAGAACACAGGCTCCACCACCACCACCACCGTCAACAACAACAACAACAACAACACGAGAGCAGCGAAAAACAGAATCACTTTCTTTTCACAAATTATTGTGATTTATGCTATCATCGTTTTCAGTCGCCGGACAAAGAATTGTGGCTCGTGTTGTTAAGTAGCTCTCTGGGTTATATTCTACCGACACCAGGTTTGAAGTTTGTGAAACCCCCAAAGACACTCGGATCATGAATTCGTTTTACATCACCGTGCTCAGTGACAGTTCCATGACTTTGTTTCCTCGCAATACGCAAAGTGAGTTTCGTACCAAATTGATGAAACCTATGGAACTCAATAAAGAAGAGTGGGAAATGGCTCTCGTCGAACTCATCATTCCCTCTCAAATTGTGAACATCACTGAACAGGAAGCGCAATTTGATATCGTCACGACAGATGAAAGTTTAGGCAAAGAGTTTGCAAAAGTGTTCAACAAATGCCAAAAACGAGCGACTGCGTATATTGTATCGCTCTGTTTCAAAGCTGGAGTGTATGCGACACCTGTTCACTTGCTGGAGGAAATCGACCATGCCATTCAACAGACACTGGGAGAGTTGTTTCACAAAAAAGGCCTTGTGTTTCATCTTGGCTATTCTAAAGGGTCGCAACGTGTAAAATTCAATGATGAAAGTCGAAAGAAGCAAATTGGAGTTATCTTTCACCCGAAACTTGCTCTCAAGTTAGGAGCAAAAATCAGTGACTCATCGGATATTTACCCGCATGATCCTAATCCTTTTCCTTATGGGGTGGATCTCAATGTTGGATGCAATCATTTATTCGTTTATTCGGATTTGGCCGAATATACCCTCGTGGGAGACATCGAAGCCCCACTGTTAAGAGTCGTGCCATTCACAGGAGGAAAAGGAGGAGCAGGAGGAGGGCGTGTCAACCAACACCACCATCATCAAGAATTTGTCAATCTACATTACGTCCCCATTGCCAAATCCCAGTTTGATTCAATCGGGATCAATATAAGGAGCGATTTGGGGGAACTCGTTCAGTTTGTCAGTGGCAAGTCGATGGTCAAGTTGCACTTCAGAAAGAAATCAACCCTACCCTTCTAAATGCATCCTGTGTATCGTGGTGTACCGCGACAGTATGGTCAAGGACTGGGAAGTATGTTTAAATCGGCCGCCAAATCGGCGATCCCGTTGTTAATGCCAGCTGCCAAAAGCGCCTTGAATGCTTTGAAAAAGAAGGAATCAAAGCAGCCACAGAAATAATTCTGAAAAGAAAGAGTCCTGCTCGTGTCTTGCGATCTCGGGGCAAGAAAGCCTTGACCAACGTTGGAAAAGTAGCTGCCAGATCGTTAGGAGTCACCCTGCTCAAGAAGCTGACAGGCAACAAGCCACACACTACTCGTCCATCCAGGAAAAAAGAAAGGCATAAAAAAGGAGACGTCCGAGGAAATCCTGGCAAAAGACTTCCAGACATCGTCGGAGACAGCTGAAAAAACGAGCTCTAGATATATTTGATTAATCATTGGATTTAATCATTTGAATCATCATCATCATGATGCAACACGGTTCCTGCGAGTGTAGTAAATCGGAATTGGATGTGATATCGGTTCCACCTACCATGACAGCCATGCAAGATAGCCAGTGGACAGAACATTATCCTATATCAGCGCTGGACAATACGGCTCCAATTGAATTCATCATTCCAGCACAAACTGAAAAGTGGACAGATCTCAATCAGGCCTTCTTGTACTTGAAGGTCAAGGTCGTCAAAGGCGATGGAACAGATTTAGAGGATGCCACACACGCTTCCGTGGCCAACAATTTTTTTCACAGTCTGTTCAGTAGTGTGGACCTGTATCTGAACAATAAACTGGTCAGCAATACCTCAGACACCTATCCGTACAAGGCGTACCTGGAGAATTTACTATCTTATGCGCCTCACGTGAAATCAACACCCTTAAAGTCGACGGAACTTTGGATCAAGGATACGACAGGACACATGCAAAACAATGCTGCCGACGGTGGTAATAACGGATTTAAAAATCGACGAGTGAGCATTCATGAGAGTCGAAGTCTGGAACTGCTTGGACGATTGCATCTAGATCTATTCTTACAAGATAAATACCTACCTAACGGTATAGAGATACGACTCCGACTCAATAAGACCAGTCCAGAGTTCTGCGCAATTGCTCAAGAAGCTGTCAAAATCCAGTTTCTACAAGCCGGATTCAACGTTCGCACTGTCGACCTGCTTCCTGCGGTGGCCAACAATTTAAATAAGACGATTGCTGACCAAAACATGAGAATCCCCATTCGACGAGCAGAGGTTAAAACCTTCACCATCTCTGGAGGTCAAAGATCCAAAATTGAAGATCATCTCTTCCAAGGACAGCTGCCTAAACGCTTATTCATTGGCATGGTCAGAAATGCCTTCATGAACGGAACCTTAGCCAGCAACCCTCTTGATTTTCAGCATTTTGGACTGTCAAAAATAGAGGTCAGCGTTGATGGTAAAACCAACCGAGCTTACTATCCGAACTTTACAGATGGAGATTGCTTAAGGTCCTACGTGGGACTGCATCAAGCTCTTGGAGCTCTCGGTGTCAATCGGACCATGGGGCTCACAATGGCCGAGTATATGGACGGCTACACACTGTGGGGATTTGATCTGACAGCAGATCAAGGGAGTGAAGAAGGACAGCTCCATCCTATAAAAACGGGGAACCTACGCATAGAGCTTCAGTTTGCTGGACCACTCGCCAATCCGATCAACGTGCTCGTGTATGCTGAATACGACAATCAGATTGAAATCAACGGCATCAGAGAAGTGATCACGGACTATTAATCCTACGATTCATCATCATGGAAGAGAACTTTGAGAAAACACTAGAAAAAGCCTATATGGAGGTCGTGTCTGAACCTCCTCCTGACAAAAAAGGCGAAGTATGACCAGAATCATTTGGACCACAATTTGGCTCAAATTCAAAGGGATTTAGAGACAGCCGTGATAGAGAACTTGCAGACATTGATCTATGTTATGGTTCACAAAGACTGCTCGGGATGTCAAATTGATCACCCGAGTCAACTGCAACACGTGCTCTGCATGGCCGACACAGACATCTGGGTGGAGTTATACAATGAGATTGCCCTCAAAGAACTGGATCTTCAAAAAGTCATCGCTCAGTGGTATCCCATGCTTTGTGAATATCAGTCCACCCCTGATGAGATCATTCGGGCTTACGAACTCTGGACAGATTTAAAGCAACAACACCAAAACCAAGAGTCAGTCTGGATCAACAAGTGGGCTGATCGGGTCAAAAAAGTGTGGAACTATGGATACAATTGAACTGCAATATATTCTGGATAAATCGATCATCTTGTCTCCTTTACATGCACTGGTGTGCCCTAAGGATCTTTTACCGAATCGAAAACCACCCCATGTGAAAGCTTACATTGTGAACACTCACAACTCGGATCAAGCCGGAGAACATTGGGTGGCTATCTTCTTCAAGGAAAATACAGCCATCTACTTTGATTCGTATGGACTACCTCCATTGGAAGACCATATTCAACCTTTCCTACAGAACAATACCAGACATTACTCAATGAATTCAATGAGACTTCAAGATGGAAGAACACTTATGTGTGGTGTTTACTGTCTTTTTGCCTTGGACATGTTAGTCCGAGGTTGTGATCTGAATACAGTTCTCACCACCCGATTTAGACCCAGACGTTATTGGGACAATGATAAAGCAGTGGCACGGTGGTTTAGACTATGTTATGGACAATTGTACAGGCTAGCAATACAGGTGCCAAAAACACCTCCGTGTCAGTGGTGTACCACAGAGGGTAGAACCTCACAGGATAATGCAGCTTCTTCTTTCAAATGTCTCGTCTCACATAAAATTGTTTATCATAATTCATAAAATGTATTCTTGTTTTTTTCAATACTTGTTCATACTGTTTCAAATACTTGTTCATACTGTTTTTTTTTCAATACTTGTTCTTGTTCTTGTTCATAATTAATGATTCAATAAAAGACATCAAAACTAAAATGTGTTTTGTCTTCTTTTCCACCTTGTGTTCCACCTTGTGTTCCACCTTGTGTTCCTATGGGGAAACATTCCCTATAAAACAGACCAATATTGGTGTATAGTTTATAGTACCACTCATACCACGGGTCATACCACCTGTGATTTTTGACAATGGTGTACAGACCAGGAATGTTAAAAGAAGACAGAGATAGACCATCAACCCATGAAAAACGTATTAAACCAGAGGTGAAACCGTTGAAATTACTTATAAAAGTAACTGACATCACGGAATGCAATCAAGGACCTCTTCTTGCATCTTTTGGATATACACCAAATCATCACATTGCTATGGCTGAAAGACAATTCAGACTGATGCCTTGGTCTGAAACTGCGCTGAACGGAAAACTGACTTTCAGAACTAGGATAAAATTCAACTTATCCTTACCGAAAAATCAAGCATCCTACCACTGGAAAAGCTTCAAGACCATGCTACTCTGCACTAAAGCTTTCAAATGGACAGTATCCATGGAATTTGAAATCTACGAACGTGAGCTTGGATTACTCTTGAAAACAATCAAGAAATGGTTTACATTGGGAACTATTGGATATATTCATAGAACCGGAAAAAAATTACCATCACCCCTCCAATGAAAGCTATACTAGGTGAAGACTGTAAAATTGAAACTGAAGATAGAATTATACATCTTCAGACTAAGAAACTCTGCAATGAAATAACAAAAAGAATCGTAGACACTACGGAACTCCTCTACATGAGGACCATAGAGCATGGACGTATACGGTACATGTCATGGTGGAGATAAGCAGGACAACACAAAAACAAAGACAATATCGATTTGATGTAATTTTATTGAATAAAAAAAACTTATAACTGTAAACAAAATGTTTGTTTTTTATTATAAAAGGAATCCCCATACTGCCACTCTTTCCCAATAAAAATCCCCCATACTGCCATATTTCCCCCATAAAAATCCCCCCATACTGCCACGATAATCCCCCATACTGCCACTCTTTTCCAATAAAAATCCCCCATATTGCCATATTTCCCCATACTGCCAACCTATACTACTCCCATGCCGGAAAATCCTATGCCAGACGACTCTCGTAAATCACTTATGACGTAACGTAATAAACATTGTGACGTCAATTTCCTAAACACAACGTCGGAAAATCGTTTGTCTTTCATGATAATTCATCATTTTGATAAGTTTGCATTTAGAAATCTACTTTAAAGTGCAAGGCGGTATGCAAGAAAAAGTTTCCGCAGAGCCTCGTTCCCGCCAATACAGTTACCCTCAGTGACGGATATTTCGATCTAAACCTCGTGCTCATTACAGAAACTATTAATCTTCATGAGCCTTTTTGACCATTTCATTTAAAAGTTCATTAACATATGCATATATCTAGAATTCTAAAATTTCTGACCTCTAAGTGTGACCTTGACCTTTAAGGTAAAATGCGACCTTTGAGGTAGAGTCATGAGTGCTGTACGCGACACGTCGTCTTGATGTTGTGAACATTTGTGCCAAGTAATTTTCAAATCCTGCCATTAACGACAAAGTTTCAGTCCGGACACGAATGTGTGCATATATTACAAGCTTTCATTACCTGTAAACTTTAAGTGTGACCTTGACCTTGGAGGTAACGACGTGGGTCTTGCACGCGACGTGTCGGGTTTATGTGCTGAACATCTGTGCTACGTTTATTTAAAATATTTCAATGCATGACATAGTTGCAGTCTGGACGCAAATGTATGCATATATAGGATTCCATAACCTTTAAACTCAAAGTTTGACCTTGACCTTTGAGGTAGGGAGTAGGGACGTGGGTCTTGCACACGACACACTGTCTTGATGTGCTGAACGTTTGTGCCAATTCATTTTAAAATCTTCCATGCATGATATAGTAACAGTCCGAACACGAATGTGTGCATATATACAGGATCCCATTACCCATAATCTCTAAGGGTGACCTTTACCTTTGAGGTAGGAATTTGGGTCTTGCACGCGACATGTCTTCTTGGTGTGCTTAATACTTGTGCCAAGCTATCTTAATATCCTTCAATGCATGACAAAGTTACAGCCCGGACACGCAGACGGACGGGCGGACGGTGCGATTTCTATTTGCCCACGTTCGGGGACAAAAAATACTAATCATTATCTCAACTCAATCTGTGACGTTGGCACATCTATTTTTTACGTAGATTCTGCACGTCGCCTTGATGAAATATACACCTGACGCTACTTTAAAGAAAATCATTCCAAGAGTTATGGAGAAATGGAAAAACATCTGTGAATCCGAACTGTGAAATATACATCGTACCAGTTGTAAACAGTGGAGAAGGTTCTAAAGGGGGATCATAGCAGGTTTTGCTCCATTCTAGTCTATAACAACTTTAATATGCAGTAATTCAACAGCTAGATTGAAACTAGAAATAAAAAGTACTCGCATATATAATACTGCAACTTTTGTCAAAACATAAATACATTCACTCAAGGTTATGGCGGGTTTACACATGCGGGTTTAACGTTAAAACTTTTGCCAAATTTTCCTTGATAGTGTAATGAAAAGTTACATTATTTCAAAAAACATGGAAAGAAAAAAGTTTAGCACAGGTGACTTTTGTATTTTTGTGTCGTGTTGCGTCTATGAGCAATCACAGTTTTGTTTTGCGCACCTTTCCATAGTGAACTACCAGTTCATACTCCATGCATCATAGCTTTGTTTTCATCATTTTGCATATATATATGTATATAAATAAAATGAAAATAATGACACTATATGAGTTTTTCTATTTGTATTTGCCTAATTGGGCAAATACAAATAGAAAACTCATATAGTGTCATTATTTTCATTTTATTTATAATTTACTTATTCCGGCATATCGTTTAACATTTTTCATATATATATATATATTTCTTGAAATGTATCATACAAGTATCACAAAATATCATGATGAAGTCGAACGCAAAAACTGTTATCCGACGCATAGTCACTAGGCGGCAAAAGATCACAAAAGGTCGGTGTCTTTTCCGGTGACCGGCAACGATTGAAGGTAATCTTTGTAATTTTATCATGTTTGTAAAGGGAGAGTTTGTTAAAGTGTCTGATCGTCTAAACGGGCCTTTAAATATTTTTATGTGTTTACTTGAAATATAATCTTTCGTGCATGCAACCCACATGCATATGTACTGAAGCGTTACTCTACAACCCGACATTATAGCCTAGGAAATCATGACATATCCTTTGATCTTCTTGCCAGGTATTGAAATCTTTACAATTTAGAAATAACTTTATCATCATAACCTATCAAATAAGCTAAATCGTAAATATTTGTATCTAAGATTTCATTTAATATAACAATACCGAAAAATGGTTTCCTCTCATTGGATACAGAATACCGACTGTAAATAAAATTCTATATCTTATATCTTATATCTTTAATATTTCCAGGATAAAAAGAATAACATTATGCACTTCCTCACCCACAAAACACTTCATGATTACCTCTTTCAATGACTGTAGATGGTCACCTCAATTTAGCGGCCACCTGTTACAAGGAACAACTTCCAGTATACTCTGTTTAAACATATTGTAGCGTCGCAAACAGAATAAAGTCAAATCTATCTGAAGCAAATGACCAAAAGGGTCAGTTAAAGTACGTGACCGTGTTTAAAGTAAAAATGGGAATATTAGTATTGGCTAAGATTCTAGTTTGAAGTCGAACACCCTTGTTGGAACGCACGTTAAAGTTCTGTACCACTCCATTATTGAGTGAAGCATTGTGTAAAAGAAGGGAATGTGGGTATTCGACGATGTGCCAATACCGAACACATGTTACTATTTGACGTGAAAGCACATATAAAATTTTGGAGTTTCAACTACAATTTAGGTTAAGATATTTTTTAGGAATCCTGGAACCAATAATGTTTTCCTGATAAAATCTCATCTTAATACTAATTTGAAGAAAAACATATAAAACTTGATTACTCACTCTTTGTGTTTAGATACAACGCCAGGTATATATTTCAAATGATGTGGTCTGAAAAAGAGTCAAGGACAAGTCTCAGAAAGCTTTTAAAATGAAAACGTTTACTTAATACTAGTAAAAGAGACGGAACAAGTCAAAGCTTCACAGCTTGCGGTGAATTTTTTGTCAAAAATGATATACGTAAACATAAACACTAAAAGTAATGGCTAGAATCAATAACATAAAGCAAAATTCAAGGTAGCAATTTGCAAAAAAAAAACATTGAAAATCGTGGAGGGTTTGGTTTAACGGTACCTATAAATATGTATGATCCGACCTCGACGAGAGCCAATCCGGCTTATGGATCACATTTCTTTACTAATAACCGTTTATTATATACCTTTTGGCACTTGTGTGCTCGAATAAACTAAATTAAAATGACTTTTTAAGCATGATTTAGAAGAAAAACTCTTTGTAGCGCGAAATATGCCTTGTAAGCGACGTTATTTTTTTGACGTCATCGTATAAACAAGTGGTAACGACCCAGTAAAAAGCGACGTTATTAACGTCGTGTGTATTTTAGGGCCAATTGAATGCACTCTTACAAATAATGCCACTGTGCGTATTGCACGTACATACAATACGGATTTTTTTGTCAGGCCATATTTGATGGTTCAAGGTCCAATACTAACGGAAGCGAAAATTCAAATATACTTTAAAAAACACAGAAATCAGTTATTTTTAATAAAAAATGAAAGTTGGTATGTAGAAATTCTAAATAAACCACAGTACATGTACACTAATTTTTCTATGCATTATGAAGAAAGTTAAAAATACCTGGGTGGTCATTTTGTCAAATTACTGAGATTTCAACATAATACACATACTTTTCTTCGTGTTCCAAACACTTTCTGTAAATTTTAACCTAACAATCTTCATTATTTAGTGTCTTGCATAAGATAATATATTTGCCATTGAAATAACTGTCACTTAATTTTCGCATAGTAGTGGACCTTTAAATAAGACTGTATTTTTACAGAATATTTATAAGTATACAATAAATAGATATACTTGACGAGAACTTTTACTGGAACCTTTTTATTTGACTATTCGTTTCTTAAATATGTTATTTTCAGTGAGTTTGAAGAAATTATTTTTTTCATCAAAATCTGAGAGCGAGCAGCTTTAGTTACATTAAATGAAATCTCAGATACAAATATTAAATGAAATCTCAGATACAAATATTTTTAAGTTATTTCTAAATTGTAAAGATTTCAGCACCTGACAAGAAGATCAAAGGATATGTCATGATTTCCTAGGGTATCAAGCCCTTTACTGACATCTTCACGGGCTATCCAGTCTTCCTTCTCCATGTCTAGTATATGTCTCACACCTTTCAGCATTCCGCTAGGCTTCAAGGTAGAGATAAACTCCTCTAGCTGCAATGGGATATATGATTCATCACTTGTACCGGTTGAAAATCAAACAAAAGGGGCATCAACTGTTAACTACCTATAATTATTACTATTCAATGTGTGAATGTGTTTGTTTAAAACTAAGATGTAAAGAGACACACCAGAAAGTCACGACAACACTTCAATTTAAGCAAGGTTAGCACAATAAGTATGTTTATGGACACTTTTAATATTTACCTTTGGGTTAGTGATATCGAG
Source organism: Saxidomus purpurata (assembly GCA_022818135.1). NCBI lineage: Eukaryota > Metazoa > Mollusca > Bivalvia > Venerida > Veneridae > Saxidomus > Saxidomus purpurata. The sequence goes on along the minus strand of JAFMSR010000733.1, from coordinate 18,209 downwards.
ACCAGCTACAACACCTTTAATTATACTGTGTCGACTTGCCATGTCAATTACCCATTCTGTAACAAGACGTTATGTGAGATTCAAAACATTTAAGCTATCTTTTCACATGTTCAAACGTACAATTAACTAAAACAATGACGACTTAAATTTTCAGTACATTTTCAGCCATGCACCATTATGTAATGCATTTTTACGAGCATAATGTATATGACGCTAATATTTTTCCATTAAAACTATTCAGATCTACCTTTTTGACTCGCCTAGAAACAAAACAGTTTAAACCAAATAAGACTACAAGTGTAGATTAGATTTTGTGTCCATTTTGTGTATTACCCCAATTTCCACCTTTTTGTCACAAAACACGAGCAAATTTCCATAACCTAACTCTTACTGAAAAATGACGACATTAACAAAACCTTGTTCAACTTGATGTAATATACATAACAATGCGGGCCTTTAACTAAGAAGCAGAGTCTGTTGCAAAATCGCCATATGTAACACCTCTAGATTGACTAAGCCGATGGCCGTAACTCAGCTGTTCTTCCATGATAAAATCAAAGCACTGAAAGTACTGGTTGTCCATGGTGGGGATCGAACCCGCAACTTCCGGGATGAGCGACAGATACCTTATCGTCTACACCACCGAGCAGTGTTTGCCACTGGCGGACAAAGAATAAGACAAAAGAACTAGAAATGTCAACTCACCCGCTTCCTGTATACTACTGTTTAAACACTGTACAAATATGGCGTGTTTTACTGGCGTCCCTTCCACAGCTTTCTCTAAGTCACATGGATAATAGTTCTGATATATCTTCATGTCTGGGGTGGGCCATGGATAGGAGAATTTCTCCAGTTCCCATATATCTACAACAAGAGGAAACTGATATATATGTATGGTTCATGTAATTTGAAACAATTAATAAAAAACTAATATCAAGTACTATACACAAAAGTAGCTCCGAAAGGAGAATAATTATGAATTAATTCAAAAGTTCACTCTTTTCTAAATATTTCGGCCTACTGACCTTCTATAGTAGATGAAATACACAAATCGTTTTACATTTACATGACTCGATCACCTCAAGTTCACTTATGACATTAAGTCCCCTGACAGTTTGAACAGCCATAGACTTGCCCTTTCGCCTGCAAAGTAAATCGGCTTTTGCCGAAATGCGTTTGGACCGTGTTTGCGAACTCGGCTTAAAAATGGGTTAAAAGTCATTTATGTTGCCTTATATATGTGTTGATGCTGTAAATCATTGCAATACAACCGGAGGCAAAATTCAATATATATTAACTACTACGCCATCAGGCAGTCATGTACACTTAATTAATTGATCCGCAGTACATAAATCTCGCGTTTACATATCAGCGACTGTGTAAAAACAACTAGATCAGTCTGCAATTATAGAGCAACTAGAAATTTGAACTTTAAAAAGTATGTCCCAATATTAGCCAGTTATACTTTTAAAAAGATGAATGGCTTATGCATGTTTACATAAACATCGTTTCGAGGAAAGTTATCAATATGCAGTCTATCTTTAGATCGGCGATCACGTGATCAAAACTTTCGTATTTCATTCACAACGCGTTCATTCATAAAATTTGAATGGTGCAAACCGATGAAAAATGGTTAGAGAATACTAAATATTTTGTGTAGCCTACTTAAGTTTCACAGTATTATAGGCTCTAAGAGTAAGTCTTGATTTAATATAATTTAGCTTTTCAAAGGATTTATTAATTTAAAAGTAAGTTAAAGTGTATGGCTAATAGACAACTTACACGGATGATTATCTATCCTTACCAACATAAAATTGATGAAATGAAACAGTGGGGTGCGAACTGCCGATGTTGTGCGGTTGTGAAAAATCAACAAAAATATGAGTTTGAATTCTGTAAAAATTTCTTTCAGTTTTCTTTCAAAAATTGGCTGAAACGTTTAGCATAAGGTATAGTAGATGTACTTCCATAGATTATATTAATTATTGTTTGAAGGTTACTTCGATTGGCATCAGTTATAATGCATGTCCCTTCCAGAAAAAAATGCAGTATTTGCTTTCTTTTATGATTTCTGATTGGATATCACTGTTGTAGGAGTTAAACGTCCACTTATAAAGTACATACATTTGGTCATTTTAATAGGCAGATAGTTTCCCTAAGATTGTCCTAGAAAGTTCCAGTACTAGGCTCCGAGTCTTCGCAAGCCACTGCTAACTTCCCTACTTAAAGAGACAAATTCGGAGGTTACAGTGATTTCCAAGTCACTTTCTCTAATCACTCGACCACGGAGGCGGATCTGGTCGGACATCATTATTAAAATAATAAAAATTATTTTGACTAAGAATAATTTGCTTTATTTTCGAGAATCCACAGCGCCGTTTTGTCGCTAGGCAATGACTGGCTCCACTTCTTTCCTTTACTTGGCCTATTAAATAACCCACTAATCTTGAAACCAATATCATGTGACGTGTACATTGCATAGCCGTATAAATACGCAAATCCCGTGCTGTATGTTCAGTTTTCAAAGTCGTCAACCGATACACTCAACTGAAACTTTTCCACCCGCCACACCCCTTCATTATTACTTTTCACATAACGTTATTGCACTGTATTTGATCAACGGCTCTGTATTAACTATTTTTGTTAACAATATTATTATCTAGGAGCAATTTTACTGTTTTCTGTAGCTCTGTGTTTGCAGGTTTGCAGGTTTTATGTGCTTGAAAGAAAGGTCCTATCAGACAAGAGAATGCCTTAAACACGCTCAATACAGTCAGCAGGTCTAACGCTCGGAACTTACATCGTGCAGGAACTAACCGGAGTCACAATGGACACGGCAAATAACCATACATTTGGAGCGCTTTTCCTTAAATCCGTAAACATTATGGACAGTTGTTGGATTTATCATATGCGTATGTGCACGAAAGACTCTTGGAAAACTCGGTAGACCTGTGAAGTGTTATTTGAAACTGGCATTCCTTACACTGCAAAAAATGTGTGAATATTCTAATCATGGATCTTAAAATGAACTCATTGACGTTGTTTATGTTAATTTTTATGCTATAAGGAAACAAGACTGTGTTTCATTACACACATGAAGTTGTTTCTGTTTACCAATAAATATTCATGTGCATTGGTCTTACAATGTCGCTCGTTTCGCGAAAAAATTCTATAAGTGCAAACCGAAAGGCGATCATGCGCGTCAAAATTATACTACAAATGTATGAAGTTAGTTGTTTTGTTAAAGTCCGGTTAAATGCACCGTATTTTGGCGTGTTTCTTTCAAATCAGTTGTGTTACATGCACCATACTTTGGCGTGTTGCTTTCAAATCAAGTTCGTGGCCAGGTGGCTGGGGTTGAATAGGTTCTGCCCTAGTGTTTGGCGAAATCTAGTTGGTATTGCTGTATAAACTGTATATACTGCGTTCTCAACCCCCTTTGCATGCAACTCTGAACTTACCTTTACGCAGTGGTTCGCATGGTGGTTGCCAGTTGTTTCTGGATACACGGCAATGGCTGGTGGCTATCATGTGACACCACTGGCTCCGTCGTTGCAGTGCATTGCCATCTGGTATCAGTGTACTCGGGTACATCTGTCACGTTCTCGGTGCTACAGGGTTACACGGTGCTACACTGCATGTTCAGTGAATGTTAATGTTGTCGCAAGTATACCTTAAGTACATTTTGTATTGCAATGTTAAGTTTAGTTTTTAGTTTACGTGGTATTGTCGTGACGCGCCTGGTCTCCTTTCGGTTGAAGTTAGTTATTGCTTCGAGCGGCCAACAAAACCCAATCTTAATTTTTTACATTAAACAAGTGTATCAGATTTATGTTTGTTGAAGTACGAACTATTAAATTTATAAACTATCTGTTGTTGTTGGAAACTGTTTTAATAAAGGTGAACATACAGCATGGGGTTTTAGCTGGTTCGAGTATTAAAATAATGACCTGTATTATATGTTTACGATGTTAGCATATATCCCTTATGGAAACATAATGCACCACCACTTAAATTTTAGGTTTCATTAAAATTTCGAGAAATAATAGACGAGTAGGTGGTGTCACGTATTCCTGAAGGATGTGTCATAAACAAAGCTGGTTACAAACAAATTTAAAAGCACGTTATTTTACATCGTCCAAAAGTCTCAAGCAAAACTATGTTTTTGAAAGAAATATAAAACACCTGCAACATGATGTGTTTTCAATGAATTGCATGTCTGTAATTAAATTAAAAAGATAGAATTCAAAATCAAGTACTGTTAGCGAAGTATCACTCATTGTCTGTAAGAAAAATCCCCTTGTGCCCAATTTCGCAGAGGACACCTGGTTGTCAGCACTTTCAGTGCTTTGATTTGTTAGCGTGACCACAAAGATTCGCGTGGTTTTGATTTAATTCAAGAAAGCGCCCACTCAGAGAAAAGTCGTACCCGGAACATTGGATTTGGATTTGTAATTTGTATCGTTTACATTTGATTTTTTTTGTCCAACTTTGTATCATTATTAATTTGAACTTGATCTGATAATCTTATTATATGAAATTATAAGACTACATATTTGAAAATAAAACGTCTGGCAGGACCTGACTCTGCCAGAAAATATCAATCAAAAATGTATTCGTATTTATAGAAGTTAAGTAATGTTTGGCCTTATAATAAATCTCAGCTACAAATGAACTTCGAGTGACGAAACAAACTGGCGTCAAGAAGACATAAAATAAAGTAAAAGAGTAAAACCTACGAAAATGAGTATCAACAATTTCCATTTTATACATATAGTATATAATCCTCGATGTAGTGTTCACATTAATGCACAATTACAGTTATCTCATACACCAGGGTCGTTTTGTTTGTTTAAAGCTATGATTACTCATTTGTTGACCTAATTTCAATTTTCCAATACCACTGTGTGTAACCGTTACGTGCGACAGGTTGTGCTAAACCACACTGTCTAATCATTACTCGCGATGTAATACCAATTAATAGTCACGGTCGTATTTTCGCTGTTTTTCGATGAAAACTGGTATAACCTGCAACTAGTGCATGTGTCAGGGATAAAATGCTGATACTCAAGTGCCATTGTTTTGACGCAATGTTGTACTTGATTCGGCATCCAGGCCATGACGAAAATAACCGTTGATGCGGGGAGGTCGGCCCAACATTAGTATTATCAAAATAAATATGTAAGATCATTACATGTATATAATTTGGTCACATAAAAATTGCTAGTTATTGAAGTTTTTTTGGGACAGTGCAAGATACAGAATCTTCCCCAGTAGGTTCATTCACATGCCCTGTGTATAGCATTCTGGTACCTCAGTTAACCTAATCTGAAAACCATAAAATATGTTAGAGGTGTACCTAGGGGTCGAACCTGCTTGGAGTATCATGACCTGCTACCTCCGAGTGGTGGTGGCCGCCATTTTAATCGTCTTGAATTTGAAATAAAAATGTATATTACGAGTGTAGACAAACGCTTTTATGTCGGTATCATGCTTAGAAGTGTTCCGACAAATTGAGTTCAAGTTATATTTCAAACTTTGCCCATAAAGGCATCAACTGGTGATAACAATACAAAATGTAAAAATACTGAACATTACATAAATTACCACATAAAATTATACAGTTCACACTGGTAAACCCGACAGAGCGGGAGCGACTGACTTATTAAAGGTTTGTATTTATCAGCGATGTATAAGAAACCATCCTCTAGTCAGCTTTTGGTGAAATTATTCAGATGCCTGATTATGGCAGTGTGTCTACATATAAAGGTAACAGGTTCTATCTTCATGGGTCGGGTTTACACTAGTTATCATTTTAAACGGTACATGGTCCACTTTGAAGTTCGATAACGTCACCAAAACGACAATCTATGGATTTAAATTTAGAGATTGTAGTTAATACACTACTTTATCGGATGAGTCAAAAATATAGAGTTGTTAAATCTAAAAAGACCAAGTTTGTGCATTCCCGCGTTGTTTAGTGCATATTCAAACATAATTGGTGTACTCTTTGCATCTCACATAATCGTGAGTCATGTTAAAACAGACTATATACAAAATGTATAACTATATGGCTTCCCGGTATAGAGACACCAGGCAGTTTTAACCCATCTCGCCATGGTAAAGGATGACGGATATTGTACAATGGTTGGTCAGTATGTTTCATATCTAAGCCAAAAGTACAATGTATTATGCCTCTTGTAAAGATACGTCTATATTTGTATCAGTATTACGTATTCAAAAGATATTGATGGAAATGTAACATCTGTTTGTTTTCCGACGATGAGAAAATCGTTAAATCCGAGCTCTTATTGATACAATCATAACTGTCTTACAAATTTTATGGTGGGCTGATGTCGTGTTTTCGAATTTGCTGGGCGTCAAAGTCGAAAACACAAAAACTCAACAAGCAGCCACTTTGTCGTGTTTTCGATTTGGCGGAGCGAAAAGTTGAAAACTCGATAGATTAAATGCGAAAACACGATAACAAAGTGCAGAAACACATCGTATTTTTCGAAAAAAGCTTCGAAAAGTCGAAAACATCTAAATAATCTATTCGGTTAGTTTCATATAACACGAGTGGTTAACTCTCCCCACCACTACAAAATGAGGTGAACAGAAATTTTGGGAGCACACTTCCGAGGTAGTAGGGGTTGATTTTTGTAAATTTTGTTTTAAATTATTTTGTTGAAAACTAGCTCCGGCATAAATATGTTTTAAGCCCCGGCAAAAATTGCATTTTTATCGGAGCTAAAATATTTTAACCGCGGCTTAAATCATACTCAGTATGCCGGAGCTTAAATATTTTACCGCGGCTTAAATCATATTTATGCCGGAGCTTAAATATTTATGCCGCGGCTAAAATCATTTTTATGCCGGAGATAAAATATTTTTACCTCGGCTTAATTAGTTATTTTTGGTGGCGATGGCCAACCATAGTAGACAGGTATTTTTATTGCTGAACAGAAATAACAAATGGAATATATTTAAACCAACAACGTAATAGAATACAAAGGAAAACGCTGAGAACATGTTAGTCACGCTTCAAATGTTACAGAACTGTATAGTTTTTTAGTTGCTCAGTATGAATTATGTTAGCATAAGTCACACTGTTAAGCTTTCTTTGACTCTTCCGGCTTTATTTTAGGTACAGAACTCGACCACTGCCTTCTATAAAATAGTACTATCTCTAGAAATAAGTGCAATATTTCAACACATGTCAGTAAAGAGGCGCCAATATAGAGTCCCATGGCCCCGCCAATATCAGACAGAAACCTCACCGGGGTGTATTGTGGATCTTCCGAAATTTCTTCAAAATTCAAGTCTTCAAAGTAAATATATACAGCAAGAAAGTTATTAAGAACACTTTCATATTGTTCTTGCGTGAGAGTTATCAACTGATCTTCCATTAATGCACAAACATGTGATGACAATGTGATGTTTCTTTTACAACTCTCTTTGACTAGTACTTTTGATAAGTATTCTTTATGTGGCCACTGTCTCCCCGAGAGAAAGGTAGTAAACACGTTCTGCTCACAACGGCTATGACATTCACATTTAATCTCACCTTCGAGTATTTTGTCTTTGACGTTATTTAAACAAACCTTGTCATCATCGTAATCACACAGTCGCTCTGTGATATTCATGAAGTCTGAAGTAGATACTGGCCGACAGCCACACTCCGATACCAGGTGTTCTGTTTCACAGATAGCGTAACACAGTTGAACTGTATATTTTGTCTTATAGTTCTTTTCAAAGTCGTTTCCATGGTCACAATTGCCATATTTTCCTCCCAGACGAATTATTCGTGTCATCCTAATTCCAATATGTGTTTCATAGTTTGTACTTAGAGTTATTCCTTCTAGATCAGGAAGCGGGTATGTTCCCTTTTCATGTAAGACAAGGCGCACACCATATGCGGATGAAAATTGCTCCAAGTAGTGTTCCTTTTCTACATTGAATACAACATAAAGACTGTATTCATGCCCGCTTCCTCTTGCTATAATATCATCCATATCTAGTGTAAAGCAATTGCCATACAAATGAGAGAAAGTAGTTGAAAATGACTTCGGTGAAAGGTGATGTCCTGCAAAAGAAATACACCGTTTTATCTGTAAGTCAACAGCTGAAATGAAATAAATAAAGAAACCGAAGCTTTTCAGTTACAAATGCATTTGAACAAAATGAATAAATAAAAAATTAAGTTTCAGGTATAAATGTATTTAATTATTCCGCTTACATGTGAACTCACAATGCTCTTGAGACGTTTATTGTTAAAATCTTTGCTTAAAATATATATATTCAAACTTAACAGTAATACTTTGACCCTTTACATTTTAAACAACTGTCCAAAGTCTTGTTTAATCTTCTGCTGTCTTTTTAAAGACTTGGGCTGATATTAGAGCCTAAATAAAGCTGTCAGTATGTGTAGGTCTAACTACCTATACATGTAAATGAAGTTGGGGCTGTTGAAATCTTTCTAGTGATCCTTAAATAAAAATACAAATTTAATTTCACGTACACCGTTCTTTTGAAAACTGCAAAAGGTTTCATTCATTTCTTGACTGAATTCTTACTCGTCAACATCTACAAGTCTTTAATTTTTGTTTAATTTGTGTAGGAAAGAATATTCGTACTTGAACGTGGAATATCCGGTAGTGCTGATACCTACATACATGTACTAAATGTTTTTACCTATATTATCGTCAATTTATGAAATATATATAGGTAGCGAAATTCGAAATAATAATAACGTGAGGTTTATAATATGTGTTGTTAGTTCAACAATTTAAATATATGTTTCCAAATTGGGGAGACAGGAGCGTAGCGAATGCGTTCTCATAAATCTACCGACCATTAACTTAATTACCAAAACTTTTACACTTCTCAATGCATCCGAAATGATAGTAGTTCCGTATGAACAAGGCAGTCTAAATGACAGTTATATCCCCAGCCGCAAATAGGAACATTAAAGGAATTAATGTTACAGAGTGTCGTTTTTTCTCAGAGCTGCACAGCGTGAATTTCTTTAAGGCAAATAAAGTTACTAATCTTTGTTCAAGTGGTCAAAGAAAAGGCCTCTTTGAAGTAGGGATATGTATGTTTTGTCGAAAAATGTATATTAACAGTAAAAATATGTAAAATTTATGAAATCCATGGACATAAGTGACCCATGAAGATCGATGTTGAGAACAGTAACTAATGTACCAATATTTCAATAAATGTCATTTGACAAGAGTTTCATCAATATCCTGAAAAGAGTTTAGGAGGACAGACACAAATCTTTGACCTTATTGAAATATTGGTACATTAGATTCTGTTCTCAACATCGATCTTCATGGGTTACTTATGTCCATGGATTTCATAGACGAGACTATGGTCATAATGCAATTTCGAAAATATGTAGTGCATCACGTACATGTATCGCGGTTGACCAAGCGACAACTGTTTATGCTCTATGAATCTTTTGTGTAGTATCGATACATGCCTAAAGTTTATAGGAAAATATCTTAATAATCGGCATTCTATTTCAAACTTGGGACGAGTATTTTAATGAATTCAATGTTGACGTTTGACAGCAGTTGACACAGGGTGACTGTTTTATGAATAAATATTTTAATTCTAAATTTCGTCTAAATTAAACCAGTTATGACCATTATTGCACGTGTATGCCATGCATACGAGGAACTAGGTTTTAAAGCATACCTGCAAATGACGCGCTTAAAATGAAATCCTTTGCCTGGTGGCCATGTTTTAAACGATCTTCTTTAGAAATATTTTGAATCCCAGTAAGAAATCTGCTCTTCCAAGCGTTAAATTTGTCCCTTGTATTGTTGTGACTCTCTGTTACTTCATCGCTGTAATAATCGGGGTACATCAAGATATCGTTGTCATATTCGGCTAGGAAAGAATTCCAGGATGTATCGTACAAGTTATCAAAATTAAATATTGATGAATCTTTTATAGGATTCATGTTACAGACAGTCACGGCAGGAAACGGAAGTGGAGCAAATTTTATCTTCATTGTTGCCTTTGTTGGATAGCTTTAATATTCGTCACACAGCTCGTACAATTGGGTGGAGAAGACAGCAATTGTCCCTGGAAATACAGAAAATGAGAAACTAAAGAAATTACATACAACAGTTTACTGTGCCAATTTGTTTGAGGAGTTGCATTTCTCAGTGCTTGAATCCAATCTTGCGCCTAGATCAAAACTGCTTGACAATGTCTATCTGTTCTTAAACGTTCGCATGTTTATAGAACAAAACTAGTACAAGGCAGCATACTATACGTAAATATTGCAATTGATGAGCGCACTTTAGCTGACCGTATTATGAGACAAATGAACACAGTAATGTTATTTATATACAGATGCATGGCGAAATTGTGCTTAGGAAAAATCAAAACAATAGTTTAATATCCAAAATGGAATTTCCAGATTATTAGCACAGCGAAGCAAAAGAAAAGTAAATTTAAGCTATAACAAAGCGGTACAAATTGAGTATAAGACTGAAGTCAATTCAAGGCCTAACATTTCTAGTATCAGTTAGATTTTCTTATACATGTATTCGTCTTTCGCTATAGCATTTTAACTATTCAGATATAATTATGCTAAACTGTACGTTAAACTGATGTGTACTAAATTATATGACATTAACCGCAATATTCATAAAATGTTCAGCTTTGCACCACACCTTGCCAATTTGGTAAAAACGAGTGAATTGAGTTACGACCCTTGGACTTTTCAACTGATTGTACCAAAAATATAATTTCCAGCTACTATAGCTTCACGGAACATGTGGCAATTTTCAAATAATTACCATCAATATGTACAGTGAATCATTTACACCGCCGACGTGTGTACAACTTAGCAAATCAGTTTCATTATATGTATAATTGTAAGTTTTAGCGATCAATGATCTTAAATGCCTTACCAAGAAGCAGAAAACACCAGAGAACTTTAACAATCCTCTGTCTAGATGTAGCAATTTTGGAATTCCATGAAGGGTACTCGTCTCTCCCAATCCTGATATCAAACTTACTAAAGATTCCCTTTCTGGCATTTTATTGCACCTTACAAAATTCTTAAAGTTTAGACAGTGTTTCTTCTGAAAAGAACGCTTAACTTCTATTTCAGTGTTACTTCACTGATTAAGCATTAGCTTCAGACAAGGAAACACACTAATACATGACTTAATTCTGTGGTTTGCAGCAGTTTTATTTAAATTGATGATGCATCATTAATATTTCCATTAGAGTGATTAAATTATCATGGTAAAATGCGATTAAATCGGATACAGGGGATACCCTGAAGATTTTAAACGAGTCCCAAAGTATATTAAATGTATCAGTGATTTTTGATAAAAGCATTTGCTAATAGGTAGGTCAATATCAAGATGACTTGGTTCCCTTAATTTATTCCGTAATAAGTAGAGGTGGTTATGCAGTTTAATTCCCACCGTTCATGTAATAATACAGAGATGAAACACATTCAGTAATCCCTAAACACCATCAAAGACAGCACTTTCCACAACCAGACCTACACGCTCCATCTTTTAGACAAAGCAGCAGACAAGATACACACGGCATCCAGGATATTAACTATATAAACGCCTAAAACACGTAGGAAAGATGGTACGCCATGAAAGCAAATACAATTCACGCTCGTCACTCGTGTAGACACAACACACCTCTAAAACAGAGACAACATTGTATCACTCCACTATGACAGACACGAAAGTGCAACAGACCAGTGAGAAAGGAAGGACACTAAGAAAACACGACAAAGCAAAACGCAGTAAAATAACGCACTGCACACAAATAACACACAACATACAGAAAAAAACACTGACATCGCAACATTATACAAACACGCAAAAGCATTTAGACAAACACATTATCACACTAGCACTAGTTCACACAACACTCACATATAGACACGACAATAAAACACACTCCTAAACTGGACATGCAGTATCACAGGTGGAAGTAGATTTCTATGGAAAATATAAAACACTACGTTCCTAACACATTTGGGGAATACAAACGGAATATTGTAACAGTCGGTACATCTGCGGGGTCGTACCTTTTGAGTTGGCTGTATAGTTCCGGATCATGTATAGTGATACTGCACTATGCAACAAACGAGAAACATCAACCGACTGTTATAGTATTTCTTTATGATATACATTAACTGAACGCAATGTAGAATTCCATATAAACGCTATTGTGTGTAATAAATGGCGTAAAATCAAGATAGCGCGCTCTTTCGTGTCACGTTTTATATGACATCCATGTCGTCACTTAAGTCTTGCGTGCATAAACAAATAACAGCAATAAAAAGTAAAGAAACATTTAAATCATGTATCTGGTTTATTTAATGCAAAAGAGACATTGTATGCATTTTTTCTTCAACTGTGACCTAAAAAGCAATGTAAAGGCAACAAAACTTATTTTACTGCATCAATATGGATCTACTTTTAAACTTTCGGAGTAGGAATATTACGTGAATATGCATATGTTTACAACCTACACGATGGACAGCAAAGATACGGCTAATTTCATCTAATACAGACAACTTGATACAGGATGTTGTATTTTACTGCATAAATAAAAAATCATTAATAGGTATATAATGAAACACATTATTTTGTACAACTGCATGTATCACCTATATTATCACCATACTCAATAACTACCAGGTAAGGTTTCTAAGCAAAATATGACAAAATCGTGTGATACAGTTGTCATAGTATTGTTCAAATTAAAAGATGGGCAATTTCATTTTATAAATTTAGCAGGGAAATTATTAAAATGCATCTATCCCTGAGAACACCAAAACACTTTTTTGCAATAAAGAACAACAAGGAAATCTCCCAGGCTGGTGTGGTATTTAAACTATTCTTTAAGCACTTCACGTTGACGTTTAACCTCGTCTGTCAAGATATGGCGTACCCTTAAAAATAATTATATTAATATCCTACTGACGTTCAAGATTATTTTCTTCAAAATTGCCTAAAATCATATACATACATGGTTGCTATTTGTCTGTATGTCTATTTGTGTATCAGACATTCCATGACAGAACTTTCTGGACATCACAAACTTACAGATCCTCCAGGACAAGGCAATCCCCAAACTTGTCTTGTTTAAGCTTTCACACCCTGTTACCAATAGTTCGGATAACTGATCGTTTCACGGCGGTAACCTTGGATTGAACCTTATGTGTGTGTTTGTTGTGTCTACAATATGTATATGTTGTCATTTCCATATGTGAACAAGACCACAGGTACGCAACTTCATATGATGATTAATATTTATGTAAGGTTTCTTGACTTTAGCTACAAGAGTTTTTAGGTCACGTGCGACATCAACTTCAGACGAACGAAACAGACAAGGGCAAATCTACATGCTCCAAGCCCCCAAAGTGGTGAAGGCACAAAACTGCCTGCCAGAGACCAAATATAGCGGTCAAATTGCATTGGGCAATGTACACTATCATGATAATTATCATTAGTTTAAAAAGTGGTATACGCATGGTAGTTAACTTTTACATCTAAAACTTATTTTCACAACATAACACAATCAGAATTTTAAAAAAATCTACACAATGTTGTAACATACTTAATTCAATAAAACTAAAAGTTACAGTCAAGGTCCTTGGTAGATATGATATGATATATTGTACTTGGAACCGCTATACCTTTCAAAAATTAAATGAGTCACACCAGGAACCAAGAATAAATTCTACGGTATCCTGGGCGCTTTAATTGATTTTCATTTGTTCTGTTTGAATAGTACGAACTATAAGTAACAAATGAATAATTCTTTTTAATTATGAATTTATCGTTCAGTTTAAATTTTATCCAAGAACGTATCTAAATTACCTAGAAAACCGTTATGCAATATTTCCCCGAGCAACCATTAAAGCTGAGAATGTTTTTATTACAACATTGCGTGACTACAAAGGAACCTGTTGGTATGTTGAATTCTGTTTAATTAATTGCTGAATCAATGTATTTTAAAATATAAAGTCTTTCATAAAACAGAATACTTTCAGCGGTTTTCTTCTAACAAGGTTTGATAATCTCTATCTTATATTTACTGTGGATGGTAAAGGATTTGTCTGTAAGAAATAAGTTGGCAGATAGAAAAAAGTTGACTGAAATCTAAGGACTGAATGTCAGTCTAGTACCTGATTAAGAGTCAGAATATTGATTCTTTTTGTTTTGTCGGAGTGATTTCAATTACATTTCGGATATCTTAGAAATCTAGTACCTAAGAACGATAGTTAGATAAACTGTCCGCCTGTAAACGTTTAACTAGGCGTTTAACTCCTAGAAATATATTTTCACAATGACCTAGACGTTCCTTAGCTTCGAAGTTAATATATACATCATTTTCTTAAATGGTCTCAGCAACGCATTACATGTCTAGATGTAAAAATTAAATGGATTCAGATATTGTTGTTTTCTCAGGAATTAACTTTGTGCAGTTAAATTTTATTTGAGCAATATGTCGTCATTTTCCTACTCGCATTTGGACAGCGTGAATTTCGAAGTGTGAATGTCGCTTTCACTGTTGTTTCCGTGTCATGTTTAGGAGGTAAATTTGCCCTCTTGTTATTCGGTTTATTTTGCCCGTGTTCATTTTCGAGGTGCGAATGCTTTTTTGCATCGTCGTTTTCTCGGTTTGTTTTCCGTATTTTTGTGATATAGTTATGTTTTTCGTGTCATGTTATGAGTTGTTTTAATTAGTTAATTGTTTCGTTATGTGAGTTGCCGTGTGAATATTTCTTGTCCTGTTGTTATTCGGTTTATTTTTCCGTTTCGTGTTTTGAAGTGCTGTTAATGATTTTCTTTGTTGCTATTCATTTTAGTTTTCATCCGCGTAAAGAAGACTGTTTAAATCTGTAAATTCCGTAAGAATCATTACAATGTTGGCTTTGAACGGAAAAGCGACCTGTGCTACATAGCCCATTTATAGATAGATTCTCTTTAAATATGGGTATTTGCAGAATTGTGATCAAAATGGCTCACAACTTACATCGATTGCCGTCTGGTTCGAAGCGTAGCTGCTTGACAAGGTTGCTCTTGCATACCGAATCGGGGTATCTGCAGTTTTCACCAGTGCTGGAAAATCTCATATTACATCCCCATGTAATACGACTCTCGTGAATTACTTATGACGCAACGTTATAAACATTGTGACGTCACTTTCCCAAACACAGCATCTGAACAACGTTTGTTTTTATGTTAAAATGCATCATTTTGATATGTTTGAATTTAAAAATTTATTTTAAAGTGCCAGACGGTATACAAGAAATAGTTTCTACCATGAGATATTTGGTTCAGATGGAAATATCCCAATCACTTCGGGAAACTGTTTCGCAGGAACTCGGCAGAGCCTCGTTCCCGCCAAAACGATTACCCTCGGTGATGGATAATTCGATCTCAACCACATGCTCATGGAAGAAACTAATAAATTTTAGTTGACACTGGGTACAAATAGGTTAAAGAAATTTAATCACAAAACTGAATAGTTTAAAGGAACAGTAGATAAGTTTTCCCATAGCTTAAAACCGCATTTTCTGACCAAAGAAAACAGAAACAACTGCATGGAGAAAAGCCATTTATTTGGACTGTCTAGAACGCGGTAAATCAGGTGGACTGCAACTGATAATTTATAAGTGCATTGTCTTTCCTACATCTTACAGACTACTAAGTACTGTTCCAGCAAGAAAGATACATATTCAAGATTCAACGGCACAACGTAACAAACAATACAAAACATCACTTTCACGTCATAGGTTCTTTAAGTTAATATGATTATGATAATTACGTAGTAGTGGTGTATTAAATGTCGAAATCATTAGGTCAGATACTCCTAGTGGTTTCCCCATTGACTTACATTACTAACTCTAGTCAAAGGGGACCCTGTATCATACCCACCTATAGAGTGTTGACCAATAGAGAAATTACATTTTTCGAACAGATTAGTCTCTCAGGCACCAGAAAATGCTGTTTTTATATGGGGTTGACCACCCCAGTTTTTTTTACAATTTGGCAAGGGAGACAACCACTCCCGCTCAGTCATGTGAGATTTAGGGTCTAAACCGCATGTGTACACCTTCGATTCATATGGCGATTTCAGTGTTATTTATTATGATAACCAGTCCTAAAATATTCATTCGCGTGCAGAAGACATTGCATTTTATTTTTTTCAAATGAGTTTTTTGCATTTGTGAACACAACCTTTACTACCAATCAGGTAATGTCTCATTTAATCTTACGGTTTTCCTATACTTTTTCAGTCAACCCCGAGCCGGACTGCAATAGGATCATCTGACCATTACCGATTACGCCGTAAAAACTCGTTTAACCTTATTCACTATTACAAAGTAAGTGTCGGCTGATGGTTTAATGTGTGCAATTTATCCTCATATGACGTCACAGCCGGTAAGGGACGCAACTCTTGGTCAGTAGATTATCGATTAATTGAAAGGGTGTATAATATAAGCGAATAGAGTGAAAATAAGTTGTACGAGAATTTTACACTTAAAGAAGACGTTTCCTTTCATTAAAACGTTTCGTTCATAATTTGTTTAAAAACGTCTGGCCATTCAGCTGCCAACAACAGTGCAATGCACAGGCCTATACATTAAAATAATGCTGTTGCTTTGAAAGAATTCATGTTGCAAACTCATCTCTACAGTTGTTCTCGTCGGATAACTGTATTACTCGTCACATAATGCGCACACAATACATAAGAGGTCCTTGAAATTATGTAAGTTCAGATATCGTATATATATGGTAAATATACGTATGTACTCCTTAACCAGGGGATTGAACGTAAAGTAGGGTCTTTAAGTGAGATTTTGGGAGTTGTATCGTTGTTTCGGCATCTGTTGACTACACAAGTTTTAACTCTTTTCAGGGCCATATATCTGTTCTTTCTGAGGTAAGGTCCAAACAAATCTTAGATTCACATACTTAGGTGGCATGATACGACTTGTATTTTTGGTTATAAGCGACACAAGCTGAAGGTCATATGTTTTTAATAAAAAAGGATGCCGTATCTGAGAACAGTTTTAAACAAAACCCCAGGTACGCAGCATAACAAGTTTTAACATTTCTTTAAAGGTTCAAGGGTTGACAAACAGAGCGGCCAAGGGAAATAAACGTGCCCCAGAACACCCAAAGTGGTGAAGGCACAAATCTACGTGCAAGTGACTAAATATAGTGTTCAAATTGCTTTACTAATGTACAACCATCGTATTTTTATTAAGGAAGTATACACGATTGATATTTGTATGTAAAACTTATTTTCAAAATAGAACACTTTCACAGGTAAAAGAGGTAGACTCAATAATGTAACATACTTAACTCAATAGAAATAAATATGTATAGTTGATTGCAATGGGCTACACAGCGTTCATAAATCACATATAAATTCACCAGAACCAAGAATACTTTTACCGTATCCTCAGGCACTAGCATCAAATGAATTATTCCCGCCCTTGACCAGATTTTATCTCCCTTTAATTTTTATCTAAAACCCGTTATGCAACATTTCCCAAGGCAACCATTAGACCCGGGGATATTTTTATTCAAGCATTATATGGACCAACGGAGGGAACTTGGGTATGTTGAATTATGTTCAATTGATATTTTGTTAAGTGAGATTGATATGGCCGTGTAATAAGTCTCACCGAGGGATTCAGTTTATATCAATATATTTCATAAAATATTTAACCTGCATTTCGTGTTTACATGGCTTGATTAAAAGTCAAGCAGAATACTTTTAGGCTTTGTTTCTAGCAAAGTTTGATAATCGACATCTAGCATTTGTACCCGGTAGAGGGTGGGTTTGTAAGAAATAAAGTACGAGCGAATATTCTTTTTCAGTGGCTTAATCAAAATAAAACGGTGAATTATTACTCAACCACTAAATTGCAAGCGGTGAAATGATAATCAATGCATCAAAAAGTATGTTGAAAGCAGTACCAAACTTGACGATGACATCACGTTCTGATGTATACATGCGTATAATGCTTTCTAATGACGCGTTTTCTCTCCACTTCTCTCATCCATTGTCAATTGTGTCTGTTGTATTACATGTACCTCTGTTGAATAAATAAAGTTTAAACTTATGACGTTTCTGCAATTACCACATTTACATTGAAAATAAAATAAACAGAAAAAAATGTT
>JAFMSR010000732.1:0-43106 GCA_022818135.1 Saxidomus purpurata | reverse complement strand
CTATGCACTCATTTTTTAAAAAAATACTACGCATTTGAACTATGACTGTGTTTTATTCAACAACAAAGGCAGGGACACATTTATTACTTCTTAAATAAAATTTACTTTGAAGTATTCACACTTCCCTCGGCAAAGTCATTAAAGTTCATTTGTTAACAATTGAATTATTTACTGGCAGTTATTAGTAACTGTCTGTTATTGCCGTCGCAGAAAAAGCACGCAGCTAAGAAATGACAGAGAAATTGCAGATTTTCACTTACTTGAAAATACCACAGTACGGGGTGTAACCATACCGGTATGTATCGAATCTCAAGGGAATTGCAATATACCGGTCTTTTATCACGACCCCCTACTCATTACACATGTTACAGATGGACTCAACCCCGAAAAGAGATGTGCATTGTCGCATGTAGAAGTATTTAAAATGTCTTGCCTTACTTGCCATAAGGATACAATTTCCTTAATTTGGCATTGAAGTGATCAAACCCATTAGTCTTGTATTGATGCAAACACGCAATTACTGCCCCATAGCAGCTCTACCATTTAGCTAAAACTAGAATTAAGGCATGTATTACTTTTAACTTTGGATTTAATCTCAAGGCATTTAAACGAAAGCAGTGGTACGGTAGCCGGATACGGCTTCATACACTTTTGGTCTAGGTAGCCGGCACTGTATCTCATATGGAGTTGCACAGAATCATTCTTGAAAACATAATTTGTTTTTATAAATATGTGAGTTTCACTAAAATCAGATAAATTGTATTTCTTGTAAGGCCACACTAGTACTTAAAATGCTACCATTGTTGTTAAAAAGCTTGTATCACTTATTATCTACAATAACTCGCTCACTTATGCAGTAAAACAAATAAAAAATAAAGGGAGTTAATTCATAACAATACTAGAGCATGCTGACTATATGTGCATCTTCTTTAAATATTGAACTTTCCTACTAAATACTGATTAATTTCAATCATTGATTGTTGAGAAATGGAGCTGACAAACATTTTCTCAATGATTTACAAGCACAAAAACACTTAAGATCCATAAGTCTATGGAAAATAATCATTTTGGAAATTACCGACATTTCACATATCTCCTATTTGAACTTACTGAGAAAAAGGGTGTAAACCAACGGAGCTCTATCTGCTCAATACAGTACATTGTATAACTGTGAAAAATAATCGATCAAGTGGGACACGCCAGCAGTTGCTGTGAAATAGGTCTGGAACAAATGAGGGACATAAGAATGGATGAACACACTATAGACAAAGCGGCAACTATAGCAATGCCCCACACCCCCACCTCCAGGTAGCATAATAAAATAGAACTATCACTAAAGGTGATGAATACCCCCAAAACCCCCATCCCTGAACGCCATACTGACACAGTATCTTAATTTATATCACATTTGATGCTTGTAATTGGACTATGCACAACGACTGTAGGCATGTTACTTATCTCTTCTGTGTAGCATTATTTTGACCAGAGGGTTTGGAAAATCAGAATGCACAATATTTTATTATCTTAAACACCTGTGACTTTGATGTAGTGACCTAAAACATTGACCCAGTCCAACTAGGCATGGTACTTATTACTTTGTGAAATATCAATAAATTGTGATAAGGGGTTTTGGAAATAGAGTGCACACTATTTTACTATCTAAAGCCCCTGTGAATGTGACCTTTGACCTAGTTACCAGAAACATGGACCACGCACATCAAGGCATGGTACGTATCATTTATGTCACTAACAATTTAATTTTTATCAGGAGTTTTTCCGGGATTGCGTCCATAAGTCTACGGTTGGACGGACAGACAGTCAAGCTGAATCCAGTATATTCTTTACACTTTATGCAACTTGGGTATAGAAACATTTCCACAGGCCGAGACATTGGTAAATTGTTTTGAAGGTGACTGTCTAAAAATAAGCCACAACAATAAACAGTCCTGTTCTTTCAATGTTTCCTATTTCTTATTTTTTTCGTTTTTCATACACAAGAAGATTATGACTGAAAGCTGCAATAAAGATTCATTCTTTAAGAGAAATGAGTTCCATTTAAGTTGCTCATCTGAGCAACCAATAACATTGTTATTAATGTCACTGTAGTACTCTAGTTCTGTAGTAACCAATACTATATGTACTGCAGTACTAAATAGTATTCTAAATTGCTAAAGCACTGCATTTCTGTATTGTCCAAATCAATTCAAAATCTCTCAATGCATTAAAAAGTTACAACCTGAGACAATTGAAAACCAGTTCTCATGTGTCCATTTGTTTTCCAAGTGCGAACTTGATATTTGAGCTTGCATTCACCATGCTGTGATTATAATTATATATATATAATACTAAGGTTATCTCACTTGCTTAATTCTTCACCATCAGCTACTGTTCTAGAGTTTCAATGACTTCTGTTATAAGAACAAAAATTCACAGCTAGCGTAGCATATCACTTCAGCTGCAACTTGGGAATATATCCAATATGGATGTTGTCGGCCAAATGATGTTTCTTGTGAGCTATCAATTTGCTGATTTTACTGTTGTTCTTTCCTTATCTTAAAAAAATCAATGTACATGAATTTCAAATATGAGTAAACTCAGAAAAGTTCTTCTTTAATGTTCAATTACCTTTTTTTTCATTTGATACTTTTGTTTTCCTGTTTTGTTTATTCCATTGAAACTGAAAAATCTACTATTAAGCATATGATGTCAAGTCTCATCACCAAGGTAATATGATGAATAAAAAAAGAACTTCATCTTCTAAACTGATACAGCCATCTGGATCACCACAGAATCCTTCAGTTAACAATTGCAATGATTGACTGTTTTCTGTTGTTTTCATATCTTGGTCTATTGAACTTCCCTCATCACTGTACGTAAATGACGCTTTTTTCTACAACAAATTAAAAAAAAAATAGCAATTGCATTTTGTTTTAAATCTTACAATTAATAACTGATACACATACTGACTATTTGCTGACTGAATAGTTAACAGTGCAGGTTATGATCGGACTACATGGTTTTGATCTGCACAAGAGGCAAATGTAAGCAAATTGCTAAAAATTAAACTAGATACCCACATGCAACATGTCGACCCGCCAGCTGTCAAAAGGACTAACTCCTTACCAAATAGAAGTCAAAATACACCTAAATATTGGATGTAACATGCATGTTGTACCACATGAAAGTAGTCTTGATTTTTCTCTACGGCCTGTAATAAAAAGTTACAATATAAGCTATTTAAAGTAACAACACAGGAAGAAATTCTAAAAAACAAGGGTAGCTCATGGTGGTGCACATTTGTGCAAAGTTACATCAAAATCCTGCCATGCATGAAGAAGAAATGCTGCGGACAATGATATTCTTGAATTTGACCTTTCACCTCTAAGTGTGACCTTGACCTTAGACCTAAGTACCTGGTTCTTGCGCATGACACTCCGTCTCATGGTGGTGAACATTTGTGCCAAGTAACATCAAAATCCTTTCATGCATGAAGAAGAATTTAATGCTCCGGACAGTCATTTTTGAGTTTGACCATTAACCTCTAAGTGTGACCTTGTCCTAAGACTTAGGGACCTGGTTCTTGCGCATGACACTCCGTCTTATGACGGTGAACATTTGTGCCAAGTAACATTAAAATCCTTTCATGCATAAAGAAGAAATGCTCCCGACAGTCATTCTTGAGATTGACCTTTAACCTCTAAGTGTGACCTTGACCTTAATCTTAGGGACCTTTTTCTTGCGCATGACAGTCCGCCTTATAATGTTGAACGTTTGTGCCAAGTTATTTAAGAATCCCTTGATCCATGGATAAGTTACAGCCGAGACAAACTAAACTCAGACGGACGCTCGCAAGGACGCACGCATGCACATACACCGAACCATCATTTGGACACCTATATCGAACTTTCGTAAGCGGCTCGGGAAAATGCTTATGATTTTTAACAAATATGTTGACTCAGGTATCAAAATGTACAGGATTTACCGTAGATTGTCTATGTAGTGTATTAAGATTTGTTTAATGCAATTTATTTCAGTATTCAAGTATAGTAATTTATTCAAACTTGTAATGTTTGCTAAATGTCAAATATTTTAAGTAACTCAAAGCCATTTGCAATTTCTGATCAAGGAAATAGCTTAATTGTTTACCCCTGCAAAACTGTGTGTTTATGTTTAGGAATAGTTGAATTCTTCTAAGACATTATAAGAACAGTTCTTGAACATTAAATATATGTAACCACAACCATTCTAAACATCTGTTCAAAAACATCTGTACTTGAACTGTTCTTATAGTATCAACAGGGCAAGCTTTAATTACCAAACATTTTTATTTATATCACTGATATTTTATTGATGTCACTTTTCTCAAACAATGACTTTTTGAGGGAAGCGGTGGTGTACGACGGTACCTTCTCATATGACACCAGTACTGTCTTTTCCAGGAAGCGGATTTGAGAGTGACTCGATATTAGCTTTAAGCTTTCTTCACAATCGAGCTACATTGTAAAATAAATTCGTATAAACTAATGATTTTTCCAGCTCTAGGCTGATTCTGGCTGCCAGGCCATCATTTTGAAGTAAAATTATTTATTTTGATCGAAATATCCGTCACCGAGGGTAACCGTTTTGACCGGGAAGAGGCTCTGCCGAGTTCCCACAAAACAGTTACCCGAGGTGACGGATACTTACATCTGAGCCAAATGTCTCATGATGGAAACTTTATGTTGATAACGTTACGTCATAAGTAATTCACGAGAGTCGTCTGACATAGGAAGGGTGCAAGACCGTTTCTTTCGGCATGGGCACAATCACCGGAAATGCCTATCCGATATGCAAGAAAAACGTAAAAATACAGTGTTTAAAAATCCTCCGCTTTTTATATAATTATACTCAGTTGCAAAAGAAATTGTGCAATATCTTGAAACATCTCCATTTTGATAAACGTATCGGTCTCAAATTACTGACACTACATATATACACTATTTACTGTCGATTGGATATGCTATCATTGCAAATGAAATTGAGCATACATTGCTCTAAATTTTGATACCAAACATCAAATATTTCCGTTAAAAATAATATATAAAACTAGCAAAAAGCTAAGGTTACACTTTCTTTTGCATCACAGTATATATTACAATAATTTATTGTGGGACATTGTATCGCAGTTAAAGAATTGTTATATTTCTTGTGTATATCCATATTCTACTAATGTATAATGTATTTTTATCAAGAATGTGAAAGAGCGTACATGTATCAGTTAAGATACAGTTTGCACCTTATTGATATGGTACTTAGTTTCTTAGGAGTCATTGGCAAGTATTGAAATGTGCAACTGCGTCTCGGCGTATAAAAGAATAGGTATAAGATAATATCACCGTGCATGTGAAATCTCTATTTGTGTACTATAAAAAAAAGACATGTAGCTTTAGTACATTGCATGATATAAAATTAGATAATTATTTCTTTCCAAAAGTGTTCTGTTTTTTAAAACGAATGAGCACATCTAATGTTACACTCAGATATTGGCTTTTTTCGTAGACCTCAGCATCGTGTGTGCCGAATGATAATGGATTTCTGTTTTTCCTCTTTTGGTATAGAGCATAAACGTATTGAAATTGAATTGTAACATAGGAATAATTTACGTCATAATGTTACATTAAACTAAATGAAAATAACGTAACACAATTTGAGAAGAACGCAGGGTCGTTCCAAAATAACTATTGTAGTAATTGCAATAATGAGAAGAACGGTTAAATGACACCCCCTTGTATTTCTGAAGAACTTGCGACTGAAAATAAAGATCCCTTTTAAAATATGCTTACTATTTTCATTTTCACGTCGTTGTTCTACCCGATCTACTAAAAATAACGTATGTTCTCTTATTATTAACCTTTAAAAGTGGACAGAAAGACCGCCCAGTATACCCCAAAACTCCGTTTTGCTTTTTTCCCTGACTTTTACCTGACCAAACCATTCTGTGTCCTCGGAAGCTTTATTGATCATCTACGAGCTCAATCAATAAAGTCAATGTTGGTCTCCATAAGCCAACCCGTATTAACTTTCCTGTCACAGTGATAAGTAACTGACAACCATACTGTATACGAACAATAGAAAGTGTTTCATTTTTAACTACACATACTTCATTTTCATCAATATTAGATGCGGTGTTATGATATCAAATATATTTTAATTTATTCAAGTCTAGCTTAATCATATAATTATGACCTTATACACTGAAAGTAATACATTTGAATCGTTTCTACCTTTCTTTATCTTTCAGTTTTTTCACTGTAAGTTGTGTTCTAAAGTAGATATGTTACATAAGATGCTGGCACAGCATGCTATTAGCATTGTCTTTCACTTTTGCCAAATCCTGACAGCTACTCAACTTAATTTCAAAGGACGCTTAAACGCCTTTCATTTTCTTCTTATCCTTATAACAGAAGTCTTTCTCACCAAATGTTATATTTAGAAAGACGTTTATTTGAAAATCTGAGTGATTCGATTGGTGGGCAAATGGGGTTAAACAATAAAGTGTTAAAATTTGACTTAATAGACACTAACCTATACTTACAGTTGGGAGGTAGAAAAAAGAAACATGTTTAATTAAGATTCATAAAATCATTTAATGTTATTCATGCGACAATCAGTCAAGAGTTGAGAACTTTTTGTACTAATATGATAATTTTGAATGACTGCTTTTCCAAACATTATAAAACAATAAACATGAAGCATTTTAAAACAGTTTTTGTTGCAAATATCGTGAAGCAGTGTACATTTCACTTATATCATTTTGTATTTACGACGGTCAATTCCGACAAAAAAGTGTGAAACATGGCTCACCGATAGTATCAGCACTGTTTAATTCAACTACGTTATAAAATTAATGCACGTTAGCACGGAGCAGCTGGACCACTAGGCTGCAAAGGATCTGTAAAATTTTCTGAATGGAGAAGTATGGCTTTTAGATGCAAAGGCATAATAACCAATCTGTGATAATACCGAACTTTAAATCTACAATGTGTCATTTTGCTTATACATGTAAAAGTAATACCTTTTCGATCAAGATTGTTTTTTTACAAATCTATTTGCCATGACTGTTGAGGCAAACAAACAATTACACTACTTTTCTGCTATAATACAGAAATCCATGAAGTCTCTGGTTGTAATTTTCTGGCCTCTCATCAGCTTTGTACGATCTGCTCGTACATATTTCGGATAACAATGCGCGGGTTAAAAACGTAAAACGCATTTTTATTATTTAGGGTAATGAAGTACTTCACTTGCTTCACACGTGTTTTAACTGTAACAAGCTGAATGCTCATTTTTCTCTCACTGCAATCTTTGTCAACGACTATACCTTGCAAGCCCCGGAATGTTAAAGCATCGCCTAGCTCAATATCGCTGCTGAGGTGAACATGACACTCACCTATAAGCAAGGTGCTAAGATGTGTGGGATGACCTTGATCTTTGACGGAGTCCGACTGTCTTTCTACGAAATTTTCGGCAGCAATCTGTGACCTTACTCTTGCCCAGTAGCAGACATGGTCTGAACGATTCTCTGTAGCATGCCATTTTCTTTCTCCTACTCTTTGCCTGGCCCGTATCACGGCAGTTTCAGGGGGAAACAAATTCAAATGGCCACATTCATGTCGCTCCAAGATCGGATGGCCAAACGAGCTACGTCTTATTTCAAAATAGTCTTCTTTAACTTTCCGCTTCGCAAGAACATGATCAAAGGCATAATGAATGGCACGTATCTTACCTTTCCTTCGTCTCCCACCGGCATGGGTTTCTGTGATAATGACATCGTGCGGAAGACACCAGTATTGAAGAGTCACAATATCCCAAACATTCAACCCTTCAAGCCGATATACGTTTTTTTCTCACAACCATAAGGTGCCATTAAAGCTTTTCTTATATCTGAGATATAGTGTTGGGCAACTATAGACAACACGATCACCAGAAGGCTGCCTATCACAGCTGAAATGCTAACGCCCCCTCCCATTATGAAATACGTCGCAACAGACGTTATGCCATAAACAGAGCACCTTGCCCACAACTCTGCAATATGTCCTTTAAAACAGGACCGGCATATTTCTCTCCTACTGTACAACCAATGGTAATACATTGTCATAACGAGGCAGTAGAGAAGGTAGACGGCTGCAGCTCCTGTGAGAACAGTAATGGAATAGTATCTGTGAAACTTGTAAGACACAATATATAGCTCATCATATCTCAGATCAATTTTTTTATTGGTTTTACTGAGCCCAAGCGTTCCGTCCTCCCGTTGCCACATATGGATGAGCTTTACATGAATCATAAACATTTTATCATCCGTTGCTATAACCTCGGTCACAATGGCATGGTGCATATATGCCCACAACTGTTTCCTATTTGTCGGATCGTAACTCTGAAAGTTGCTGCCCGGCATAACAATATGAAGACATTTGCAAATCTGAGACACTCGCTCGATCCTTATATCTTCCACACACTTTGCACAGCTAATCTTGTCAGACACGAGCTCATCTTCTTCCTCTTCCTCTAGAAAAGGCTCCGCATGTTCTTGGCTGCCATCTTGTTTATAACAGTAGATGATTTCATCATAACCTTTTGATATCATTTCAGACTCATCATCGTCATTTATCAAAGGAAAGTTGTCACCTGTACTTTTGATTAGCTACAGGCTTACTGAGAGCCATTGCACTGCTGTATGTCCGGAAACGGTAATAATCAGTCAGCAGGCATGCACCTGGAACAAATTAAAAAGTTCATTTTTCAAGTAGCAAAAATATACGCCTTTCACTTTGAAAAGATATATCTAGTCTGAAAGAAAGGTAGATATATAAGGACACCGAAATACAAGTTATACATGTACACCCAAAACGGAAATAACAACATGATTCGACGCCATGATAATGACGTGATGTAACGCCAGGACACAGTTCGCGCCAAATTTAAACATCACTGAAACAAAATAATTTTAATCAAAATTACTAACGGATGAAACATAAGGACATGTGATCGCGATTAGAGATGATATAATATCTTTGAAATTATTCGCACGTAAGTCCAAGAAACGGTACGAATTGGTCATTATTAAAACCATGCACCCCTTTGAACAAGAAATAGAACTGTCCATACTGAAAGTGGATAAAATAATGCAACTACAATGTCTAACATGTTTAACAACGCCACATGGTGATCTCAGTTTCGGAAACATGGACAACAGTGGTATGCCCCCACAACACCAGGGAGATAACCCTGGTGGGCTACCCCAACAATGGTTTGATACTGATCTGTAAGGGAGACAACCCATGAACTCTACATCGGTGAAGTTTTTTTCAGTATGTGAACAAGGAAGTCAGTACAAGGGAGATAATAAAGTTCATATGTGGAAATTATATTTACCGTAAATAGCATCTTGGACTTAACCAGTTGACAAAATGAACAAAATACTTTGACTTGTGAACAGGCATGTGTAAATTTTAAAGTAGATTTTTTAACAGTTTTAGAATTGATTATGGATGTCTTAGTGTTTTGTACAGTATAAACCAGATGTGATGTTTAAACTGGACAGGAGAAAATGTACAGGCAATAATCAGATGAGAAAGGTTGCCTTCTATGAACTCCACGTATCCAGTTTTGTAGAACAGAGGAAACTAGAGACACTTGACTACACTGTTACTACCACACTGCTTTGGTCATCAGTTTTGTGATAACCTGTTTCATATTGAAAAAGTGCTTGGCAAAGAACATTAAAATCGATTTTTCCGAAATGTTGGTGATTGTTAAAATAGAAACGGCAACTCGCTGGTCATCAGCAGATTGGAATATATCCATCAAATGAATTACAAATAAGCAAAAAGACCAGGGCTAGAAAGTGATCGATAAAATTTAAATGTAAAAAAAACATACAGAATAAATGAAATTAGTATTTTGAAATGTTAACAGATATTTCAAAGTGTGACATTGGTTTGTTTAGGCATATGTAATGCAAAGAACTTCATAAATAATGTACATGTAGTTGATTACTTTAAATCAAACAGGCTATCAGTACATTATGCTTTGAATCTTTGTAAATAATGGAGTTCAATTTTTTTTAATTTGTATATGGGAGCAATATGTTTTAGCACTATGTTAAAAAATATGTGTTATACTAATAGGGCATAAATTGACAAGTTAGTGACAAATGGTTTGTCTTCAGTGTATTAAAAATACAAGCAAACAAAAGGCTGCCTGATATTATAAACTTGTGTTCAAGCACATTTACTGAACACACACTTAAATTGGGGTTAATTATTTTAAAATTGATTAGGAATTCATTTTGTTACGATACATACCTTCCAGTACGCCATTCCTACTTGCCAGCCTTAAAATTCAAATAGAAGAAAATGTGAGAAAAAGCTTCTAATTTAAGATGAAATTCATTTGGAAAAAAATCCAATAGTCTAAAAAATACTAAGCTCTATCTTGAATTGGATGAGCTAGCATTTTCAGCATGTTTTCATTTATAGTCACAAGCCTCTATTTTAGTACAATATTATAATGGTTGTAAAGTGATGTGCATTTATCATAAACTTGTTGATATTACCACCTTTCTTCACTGAACAAGCTGGATACAGCTTTCTTGAAAATTTGCTGATTTTTTGTGTGAACAGAAAATGTACATGTACTTTGCCATTCGAAAGACACAAATTATAAATGTGTTTATCTTCATACAAGGAATCCAGTTGCTTTTGAAGTCTATCATTCGATTGACCCTGTATATAGAGGATACTTTTACAAAGGTATACAAAAGTAACTTTTCAGATTTTCAGCAAAGTTAACCGCTGAACAAGGGAAAACGATTTAAAACTGTTGAATGAAACAAAGTGGTACAAATGTAATGTCAAAGGAAAAAATCAAAGAAAACCATGTCATATATTCATATGTCATGTAATATCATTTACAGTGAAACTGTATTTTGCTACCTTTATATTTTCGACAATTTTTTAATCTGAACAAATTGAACTAATTTTATATCATCTTAACTTTATTTATGATTTATGTATACATCTACATTATTGTGTTCTATAGTCAATGTTTAGCCTTAGGTAGCAGGTAACAGTTTTTAACAGAAAATGTCAAAATTAGTTGGGTAGAAATTATAAAATAAAAGCAAGTAGTTATCTGAATCTGAAATACTTGTTAAGACTTGTTAGAATTAAGGTTAATTTAGGTTAGGATTTGCAATGTTCTCTGTGTGTCAGAAAATAACCTTTGCACTGTTGGCAAAAATAGAAATTGAGGCTAAACTCGCCGCTTTTCATTTTCTTAAAAGAGTTTGGATAATTTTATATTGGATACTTTAGCGAAAAGATAATCAAAATTGAAATTCGCTAAGCTTTTCAGGGGTAGTGTTGATAAATTGCTGCCGGAATGAAAGACATTGCGTTGTGTGCTTGTTTGTCAAAGATACAACACAGAAAAACTGATGAAATGTAAAGTTTAACAAACATAGAGAATACACCACATTCAAGTTTTATTTCAGTTTTTAAAAGAAACATATTTTGTCATTCAAATTTATGTTTCCTATTCCGTTTTTTTTGTACATCTTCTCACAGATCTGACGTCATTAAAATCAAATAGTTTTTTCCATTGTTGTATATTATTTGTACATAATTTTATAGTAAAAAAAATTCCTAAGCTCTTACTTTGCTGCAGGTTTTTTCTTTGTTGACCTTTACTCGCATTATACTGCGTTCTGATTGGATACTTAGAAAAGTACATGTCTGTGATTGGATGATTCTTATCGTAAAGGACATTTAACTGCCAGCATAAGATGCTTTTGTCTATTAATTGACAGAAGTCGGCCTTGTTCTTCAAGATGAACGAGAATAATGCTAGCAAATAACAAAACTACTTTATTTTACTAGGTTTAGTATAAAAACCTTTATCCCAAAGACAATTTTCTTTAATTTTAGAAGTGTTTGGTCTTAATACCTTTCGGGACTGCAGTATATTGCTATGTTACTTGCATTTCATTTATGTTTTGAAAAAAAATAGATGAAATTTCAACATTATTTAAGGAAGAAATTTACACTTCATTGCCTTTCTGTCCCTTCGGTTCATGCTAAAACTTCATTTAGTATGACTTGTAGTGCATTCTGAATATGAACCGTGCTTTGTTTTACTCTCCTTGTAACAGTCTATTATTAAATGTGAATTAAAATGATACAAAAATCGTGTTCAAAGTTTTCTGTTATCTTGCTACGGTCAAAAACTATTTCAGCAAAAACTAAGAAAATTAATCTAGAAATATAATTTTTCTGTAACTATAGCAGGTTGAAAATATAACGTAACTAAAAATAGCATAGGTTATCATATTGATTACAGTTAAACAGGGCAGATGACAAATACAATGTCGTCTGATCAAGATTTAAGGTGTTAACCTTTGGATCACAATTCTGCAAATCACCCCTATTTAAAGAAATAGACTTGGCCAAATTGTAAGTCAGAAGATCCCATTGTAAAAATACAGGTATTAATGGGTTACTAAATTGGTTATTATTTAATGATATTTTATACAAGGAGCCAGTTGTAGTCCTGATTTTAATCATTATCTTAAAGTTTTAGCTAGTCTGTACTACGTGTTTAGTTGTGGTGTTTATGTTATGAGCTATTTAATGGAAGGTGAACGACAATAATTCTTTAGTTAGCATATAATTTCAAGTCATTTTATGGTAAAAAATAGTCTTTAAATTCTTTTGGAATAAAAACGATTTTTCATTATTTTTATTGGCGTTATTGTTTTTAAGCTCAGCTGAACAAATAGTCTTAGTGGTAAACAGTGAAACATAACAGCTGTTGTCCATACTTGCTTTAAACCACTTCTCATGTTACAAAACGTCATTCGGGGCACTCTCACATGTAGCAGATTATATTCTCCAAATAGAAATAATGTCCATCGTGAACGTTAGAATGATAAATAAAAACAATTTTAAAGAACAACATATATTGAAAAAAATGCCTCCTTTTAGCACAAATAAACAACAGGGAGATCTTCAGTTATAAATCACTATCCACCCATTAATTGTACAACAACAACTCTACATAGATTATTGAAAGTTTTACAGTGCAGCAACATTTTAAAATGCTGATTTTACCAATGATGACTGTAATGTATAGCTTAAACTTTTTTGTTACGTAATAATACTTGCAAATACTCAAATAATTTGTGCCTCTTTAAGCTGACCTTGTTTTTGATGACAAAACGAGCATTGATCAAACTGACGTAATGTGTTAATATACAGTATCGGTGATATATTTCTCAAGCAGTTGTGAAAATGATCTATGCGATGTTTAATCTGATTAATCTGTCTTTGGAGTTAACAAGAATACTATGGTTATTATTCAGGATTCCCCTGGTTTGGGGATTTTTTATCTCGCCTGGCACAAAGAAGTGCCAGAGTGAGCTATTAGAATCGCTCGTTGTATGTAGTATGTCATCCTTGCACATTTTCCTTCAAATAACTACTCTGAAACCGCTAGGCCATTGATGATGAAACTTTGCAGGGATGTTCCTTGCATGAAGCCTTATCATATAGTTGTTCAAATAATTCCATTCAATGCAGAACTCCAAGGAAACGAATGGAACATCTTTAAATTTTCTTCTAAGGAACAAGAAGGCCCAGAGCTTAGATGTTTAGCATGTAGCATTGCCTAGTTAATCTCTACCAAGATTGTTCAAATTATGACTCCCGGGCCAAAATTGACCCTCCCCGGGATGTCACTTGATGTTATAAATGCTTATAGAGAAATTTAAAACCGTTTTTCTCTGAAACCACAAGGTCTTAAGCTTAGATATTTAGCATGTAGTATTACCTAGTGGATCTCTACCACAGTTGTTCAAATCATGACCCTGGGTAAAAACTGACCCCGCCCTGGGAGTAACTTGATTTTACATAGGCTTATATATAGGGAAAACCTAAAAAAATCTTCTTGTCTAGAACCAATAGGCCAAGAGCTTAAATATTTGGAACATAGCATTATGTAATGGACGCTTATGAAGATTGTTCAAATCAGAATCCCCAGGTCAAAATTTTACCCTTTCTGCTATTGATGGCCTGGTATTATAGCCAATGGTAGCCAGGGAAATTTGTATATTAAGCAGAAGTCATGAAAATTTGGAACCAATGGTTGAGGGCTGAGGAATGAACCTGTAAGAAAAAGCAGAAATAATAAAATTTAAAGCCTATTTAAAGGTAGTTTCTTCTAATTTGGCTAAACAAAACATTTTTACAAATCTTTGCTAGTAATATATATTTCACATTCGAAAGGTATAGTTTTGCTGTCATTCAGTTTGTTTGATAAAATCATTTTAGAATTTCAATAGAAAAATTAAGACTAAATTTGGCGTTTAGTCAAAACTGATTCACCATTATTGGCATTATAATTAAAACCGTTGGTGAGAAAGACATATGTAAAAACATAAGAAGAAACTTAAAGGTGTTTCAAGCGTCTTTCGAAATAAGGTTGAATAGCTTCTGAATAGA
Source organism: Saxidomus purpurata (assembly GCA_022818135.1). NCBI lineage: Eukaryota > Metazoa > Mollusca > Bivalvia > Venerida > Veneridae > Saxidomus > Saxidomus purpurata. Next base: position 28,569 of record JAFMSR010000732.1, on the reverse strand, counting down.
GCCGAGTTCCCACAAAACATTTTCACGAGGTGACGGATATTTCCATCTGAACCGAATGTTTCATGACATTTACTTTTTCTTGCATACCGCCTTGCACTTTAAAACTGTTCTTGCTACACCTGTGTGTATCATCGGACGTTGCTGTTTGTTGGGTTTCAAGCTCGATGCTAGTTTTGTTCCTCCAACGCTTTGGCTCGACTACTTTAAACAATAGTGCACCTGCATCTAGGCGTGATATTTTTTTGTATTTTCTCAACAGTTGGACAGTTAAAAAAAAGAAAGAAGTTTTGATGAAGAATTAAAGAAATCATTTATTGCATATAACAATATCGGTCTTTCTTCAAGTATAAAGCGCTGACGTTACCGAACAAGCACTTGTACAGTTGTGTTGGGACATTTTCTAGTACTGTTGTTATCATTTTGATGACTACAGTACTTTTCCGACCATAATGACACAATAATGACACAATACACTAAACATAAAGCATTTCAAAACGATTTTTGCTGCAAATATCCTGAAGCAATAAACATTGGGTAAGACGTATATCCTGTAGTTCGTTTCTTTCAGACCTATACATATTCTCCGTATACATGTATAACGACCCAGCATATAGCGAATAAACAATTTTATTTTCTCGGACCGATTTTTTCACTTCTTAATTTAACATGAAAATGCTATCAAATATAATAAACCATATACGCGGGTTAAGACAGGTTTGGCCTTCCATAGAAGAGACAGTTACCGTATGGAGCTCGTTTTTGGCTGTATGAATTTATAGGCTTTGCCGACTGCTCCTGAATATTGAAAACTGAGACGTCTGAGGCAAATACTGACGCTTTAAGTCAATCTTGAAAATGATCTGCACACGATTTTACCGGGTTTGAAAATGTTAATTTTACCAACGTTCGCGTACAGGCCCCTGTGGGAAATGTCCATACGAAGGTTAGTAGACAGGGTGACCCCTGCGCGTGACACCTGTAGGTAGGCCAACAAAAATTCTACTTTCATGTTTAAAGTCTGATTGCTGGCGTATTCAACCCAATGTAGTTAACCGAAAGTAGCATAACGTGGCGTACAGTATTTACATCTGTCGAGTGTGTAACAAAATATGCCGTCTGTGCGAAGGATATAGATATAACATAATCTGGATATAAAGAACACTTTTAAATGGTCCAAAGATGTTCGTTACATACGGAGTTAACTGTACATTTATTCACATGAGCTAAGTGATATACGTCATATCACCTGTAAACGGTGTTGGCCCCTATACACAACAGAAAACACAAAATGTAATTGCGATTTCCTTTCGCGAATCATGTCCTGATATATTACGATACTTTCACGTTACCTTCAGGCGCCTTTAGTGTGGCATATACATGTAATAATTTGTACAAGTCACATTACACATTGAAAATGAATCTTTTAGGACATACATTTGCCAAAGCTTCTATAATATACATTTATAATTCAAGCAGAGAGCCGTATCTTTCCTTATAACATACTCATTTACAACGGTCAATGCCGTGGAAAACGTGTGAAACATGGCTCACCGATCGCAACAGCACTATACTGTCAGCTACGTTACTTATAAAATTAACGAACGTTTGCACGAAGCAGCTGGTGCACATGGCTGCAAAGGGCTTAATAGCATTTTCAGGATGGAAAAGGTATGGCTTTGAGATGCATTAGCATAATAACCCAACTGTGATAATATCTTACTTTAGATATAAACTGGGTAATTGTGCTTATACATGTAAAAGTCATAACTTTTGTATCCAGACACTACTTTTCCGCTAGAATACAGAAATCCATGAAATCTTTGGTTGTAATTCTCTGGCCTCTAACCAGCTTTGCACGTTCCGCGCGTACAGATTTCGGATAACAATGCGCGGGATGAAAACGTAAAACATACGCATTTTCTTTGTTTAGGTTAATGAAGTACTTCTCTTGCTTCACACGTGTTTTGACTGTAACAAGCTGAATGTTCATTTTTCTCTCATCGCAATCTTTGTCAACGACTATACCTTGCAAGCCCCGAAATTCCAAAGCATCGCCTAGCTCAATATCGCTGCTGAGGTGAACATGACACTGACCTATAAGCAAGGTGCTAAGATGAGGAGAATGACCTTGACCTTTGACGGAGTCCGACTTTTTTTCCACGAAATATTCTGCAGCAATCTGGGGCCTTACTTTTGCCCAGTAGCAGACGTGGTCTGAACGATTCTCTGTAGCATGCCATTTTCTTTCTCCTACTCTTTGCCTGGCCCGTATCACGGCAGTTTCAGGGGGAAACAAATTCAAATGGCCACATTCATGTCGCTCCAAGATCGGATGGCCAGACGAGCTACGTCTTATTTCAAAATATTCTTCTTTAACTTCCCGCTTCGCAAGAACATGATCAAGGGCATAATGAATGGCACGTATCTTACCTTTCCTTCGTCTCCCACCGGCATGGATCTCTGTTATAATGACATCGTGCGGAAGACACCAGTATGGAAGAGTCACAATATCCCCAACATTCAACTCTTCAAGCTGATATACTTTTTTTTTCTTACAACCATACGGTGCCATTAAAGCTTTTCTAATATCTGGGATATGTTGGGCAACTATAGACAACACGATCACCAGAAGGCTGCCTATCACAGCTGAAATGCTCACGCCCCCTCCCATTATGAAATACGTCGCAACAGACGTTATGCCATAAACAATGCACCTTGCCCACAACTCTGCAATATGTCCTTTAAAACAGGACCGGCATATTTCTCTCCTACTGTACAACCAATGGTAATACATTGTCATAACGTGGTAGTAGAGAAGGTAGACGGCTGCAGCTCTTGTGAGAACAATATTGGAATTTGGTAGGCCAGACATAACAACTTTCGCGAACTCATCGGAAGATTCAAACATAAGTTTGAAGAAGTATTTTTTCACCATGCTTCCGTTACCAAACACCTGAACAATAGCGGATTTCATTCTCATTACTTGTTCACTATCACCCACATCAATAATGTTTTGTCCCAGTGTTCCCCACCATGCCGTTGTTTCGCGTTTCTCATTTTTCCCAACAACACACCAGGTGGCAAAGTGCTCGCAATTCGTGGTAACAATATTGTATCCACAAAATCGTATGTCCTTCGACTCTGCCCGAGCATATTCAGTGTCCCTATATGCATGTTCAGCTCTTTCAACAATATGTTCAGGCCTGTATCTGGGAAACTTGTAAGACACAATATATAGCTCGTCGTATCTCAGATCAATTTTTTTATTGGTTTTACTGAGCCCAAGCGTTCCGTCCTCCCATTGCCACATATGGATGAGCTTTACAAGAATCATAAACATTTTATCATCCGTTGCTATAACCTCGGTCACAATGGCATGATGCATATATGCCCACAACTGTTTCCTATTTGTCGGATCGTAACTCTGAAAATTGCTGCCCGGCATGGCAATGTGAAGACCTTTGCAAATCTGAGACACTCGCTCGATCCTTACATGTTCCACACACTTTGCACAGCTGATCTTTTCTGACGCGTGCTCATCTTCTTCCTCTTCCTCTAGAAAAGGCTCCGCATGTTCTTGGCTGCCATCTTGTTTATAACAGTAGATGATTTCATCGTAAACTTTTGATATCAGTTCAGACTCATCATCGTCATTTATCAAAGGAAAGTTGTCACCTGTACTTTGATTAGCTATAGGTTTACTGAGAGCCATTGCACTGTTGTTTGTTCGGAAACGGAAATAATCAGTCAGCAGGCATGCACCTGGAACAAATTAGAAAGTTCATTTTTCAAGTAGCAAAAATATACGCCTTTCACTTTGAAAATATATATCTAGTCTGAAAGAAAGGTAGATATATAACGACACCAAAATACAAGTTATACATGTACACCCAAAACGGAAATAACAACATGATTCGACGCCATGATAATGACGTAATGTAACGCCAGGACACAGTTCGCGCCAAATTTAAACATCACTGAAACAAAATAATATTAATCAAAATTACTAACGGATGAAACATAAGGACATGTGATCGGGATTAGAGATGATATAATATCTTTGAAATTATTCGCACGTAAGTCCAGGAAACGGTACGAATTGGTTATTATTAAAATCATGCACCCCTCTGAACAAGAAATAGAACTGTCCATACTGAAAAGTGGATAAAATAATGCAAATAAAATGTCTAACATGTTTAACAACGCCACATTTCCAAATTTTGGGTCTGGGAGCGAATCAGTGGTCTAGTGGTTAACGCGCTGGACTTGTTATCCAGGGATCGTAGGTTCGATTCCCCGCTCCTCCACTAACATTACTAATGGTCTTTGGTATGAGACCTAAAACCGAGTTCCGATGTATCGGTGCTGTTCACCGGTCATGTTAAAGAATCAGGGGGTGTCTCTGGAATTATGGGACGCATTCTGTATCTTGCATCCCCCGAAACCTTAAAAACAACTAAATTCTCTGAGGGCGTAGCTCATATGGATTATCCGATATCCAACAATAAAACTCTAAAATACATACATTTCTAACACAGTTATTGGTTTTACACGTCTTTGTTAAATGTTGTAGAAAAATATTAAACTTGAATATTCTATTTACTCCTACGTTGAATGAGTTAATTATCTGAAAATGGCTTTTAATAATCTCGTCAAAGTATCTTCACGATTTTATTAAACAAATAAAAATTATATATCAGTACATCAATATGGACAGCGCGCTCGACTTTTCTAAGTGCTTGCCAATAAATCAAAACTTTGGCAGTATAAAAGGCAAAACAAGGATATGTATAAGCAAGGGCCACAGGCAGCAATATATTAAGTCAAGAGTTATCAAACTTAATTAGGGTTTCTTAATTGTTAAAATTTGACTAAATAAACTCTAACCTATACTTAAGTTAAATCTGAGGTAGGTTGGCTTAAACCCATCTCGGCTCAAGAAACTTTCGCGCATGTATCATCCGGTCGGTCAGAAATACTCATCACTGTTTTTCTATTGATATCTGAACCTAACACCACCATTTTAACCGGTAAAGACACGGTAGTCGGAATAGGAACAACGGGTGCTTGATTAGAGTTTCGATCTGTAGAAAATGTACAGGACAGAACTTTTTTTTTTTCAAACACGATGTTGTAATTTCCAAAGATAGCATTATAGCATTTGTAGCAATAATGTTACATTAAATATTCTATATTATTTCTACTGCCAAAAAGTTAAACTTTTATGGCAATCAAATTAACATGTAGGAAAACAGTAAGAGCATAACGAACAAAAACAAATTGGGTTACATACACACTAACTACATGCATTTATCAAACCATCTTTTGTTCTATGTATGCATCCTCTTAGAGTATTGATTTGAATATGATTTAAATAGCTTGATAAATACTCAAATCTGTCTTTTGAAAGGATATTTATAGTAACTCTTTCATTAGTTTTTGCAAAGGAAAATGAACTTGTTTTGAATTCGTTAAGAAGAATCAACAGTGTTAGAAAAGGTTGGTCGTGTTTTACTAAGTTAAACGATCAATTATATCAAGTCTTACTCATGTAATGAATTGTAAATTACATCTTGCACATTCAATGACATACTATGCAAATTTTCAAGTTCATGCGAAGATTGACTGACCTTATCAAGTGATAGAGTCTAAATTAGCTTTTAAACTTTTCTTTTAAATCAACAATTTCACAAATTTTTAATAAACTGATTACTACACGGGGTGTCAATATTTTATTTAAAAAGACTAACATTTGCTGATCAGTTATTGTCATTTTATGTGCGCCTACCTATGTCATGAAAGATTTCGTTCAACGATTCCGCAGTCATATTTGCTTCTACTTTAAATACAGTGTCGAGGTGATATCCAAGTTCTTGCGAAATGCTGTCAAGGTGTGCACGAAACATAGTACTTCCAATAAAGGTAAGGCGATCTAAAATTTCTTTTGGTGAAGAACATACTACGGAAAGTATAATACATTCCTTGCGTACATGAAATCGTGTATCCCTTAAGAAGTTTTCTACTATTTTTCTCAATGCCTGAAAATCGCTTATGTCTCCGGATCCTTCTTGAGCTGCCTGTATAATTTCGGTCAAAATGATTTCTGCCAACTGTTTTTTCTCTTCATCTGTCCCAAGTGTAACAATCTTCAGGTCTACAACTGATAAATTATAGACATTTCAGTCATATCGTTAATGTAAAACGATCCATTACATTGTATAATGAAACAGTGATCGTAATTGGAGTTTTATACACATTGAAAAGTGTTTGCAAAGCTTTTCAAATAAAAAGTTTTCTAATCTTCCAGGAATAATTGTCTTCATTCGATGAGAAGTTAAGACAAATGCTTTGTAGCTACAACAAATTCAAATAATGATCATTTTGATGATTTTTATTCATACTAAAATATAAATGAAATAGTCCTTTAAAATTTCATCTAGCTTACTAACCAGGTGTATGCTACTGATTATTTGCGTTATGAATATAAGATATTAAACGAAATAGCATAACGTGCTCAAGGGACACAAATCAAAGCCATTACAAAAATGTATTACAAGTTCGAGTAAGAATATTACGAAGGTGTCCAGGGGCATGGGGTAGATGTGGTACATCTAGTATATGCTATACACCGTCACGATTGTAATGATTACAGTTGTTGCTGACAATTTGTAATCATGGGTGAAATATGGGTGAAATATGGGTTTAGTAAGAAACATTGATGTTAAGAGTTCAATAAATTGAATTCCCGAGTTATCTCGAAATAATGGTAGGCAAGACAACAGTTGGCAATCGAAACATTTGGACATACAAAATATTTTATTGCAACAAATACATATGTTAATACAATGACATATGTACACAACGAAACAAAATGCAAATGGGTCGGGACACAAGTTCTTTCAACTTAGTAAACCGCCCTTCCTAGCAAGAAAATTATATACAAATTTGTTTGTCGGGAAACTATGAATGAAACATGTTATAAGTATTCTTATTTGAAAATGAATCATGGTTTATTTTAACAAATAGAATAGTGATAAATACCTAGTGCTTGTTTTTTTTTGTTTTTTTTTATCTAAGTTTTTTGCGACCGAGATCCTAACGCTGTGGATGCCTGTTCCAGTGTGTGCCCTCTGAATACTATTAGATAATTTATTGGCTACAGGACAATTTATAACATTAATAATAATTTTGGTAACGTTTAGAGAGCTTAATAAACTTATGAACAGCTTTAAAGATAGTTGTGTTTTTGTCATAATCTAACGTGTCATCTCCAAATAATAACATGTTGACATTTAACGGATGAAACGCTCTTGTTTCAACAAATAAATTAACTCTCTGTTCATTAAAATAATTTCAACAAAAAAAGTAGTGATCTGCATTTTCTACGTGGTATCCGCAATAACAATAAGGATTTTCTCTCAAATGATTTTTAAACAGATCGTCATTTAAGTTACTACAAGTATTCCTTAAACGAGTGTGCAACACGGATAAAGACCTATCCCCACAAAGAAAGTACTTGGGTATTGCAGTTGCCTTAAATATGTTTTTCAATTTAGATTTAAAAATGTTTAGTGATGTTGAGCTTCTGATGTCAATATCGAGCGAGTTCCATAATTCAATTGACGGCAAAAAGGAGACATCATATAGTTGTGTACGTCTTGCTATCGTTACATAGTTGTTGCTGTTTCTCAGGGGATACTCTGTAGTTTCTGCAATCGCTCGCGGAAATATATTAGATAAATATTCAGGTAGGACCCATTTTAGCTTTAAATACTGTAACTAATTTTTGAAATTTTCTTCTATCACGAAGTGATACCCATCCTATTTCTCTAATTAGCTTACCAATTGAAACTGATCGTGTTAAGCCTGTAACCATGCGTGCTGCTTCGTATTGCAATGATTCAAGTGAGCGTTTTTCGTACTCTGTACACCCATCCCAAACGATTGACGCGTATTCTAGAATTGTCGCATGTAAGATATGTAAATCTCGTTAAGAGTGGTTCTTTCTAATTTGAACTTTAAAGCTCTCATTGAACTTAGTACTTTTGACGCCGATAAGAAGATGCTGTTAATATGGTCATGCCACTTTAAATCAGCTGAAAAAGTAACACCTAAGTGTTTATGATGATCAACAAAATCTAGTTGTGTATGGTTAAAGACAAGTAACGGCTTGTTATTCGGGTTGGACGAAACGAACATAACTTCTGGTTTACTGGGATTGAAATTTATAAGCCACTGCTTCGACCAAATATTAATTTTTTCAAGATCATTGTTAAGTGTAGATTCTATGTACAACCGCTAACGAAATTGATTAGAGGGGCGTTAATTCAGCACAAGTCAAAATGTAACGGTCAGAGTTCATTTCGGCGACAGCTGATCACATCTTCAAAGAAAGCACAATGCTTTATTACGCCGCTCCAATGAGATCGACGCAATTTTATCCAGGTATGCTGTCAATCAATATTTACTGATAACGTGATAAAATATGTCGTAAGTGTGAAAACTGCTACTTAGGTCAGAGTTTCAACATGTTTTGTTATAGGGAATTGTTAAATGAATCCATGGTCATTAAAGTTATATTTTTGTCGGTTGATTTTGACTTGTGAGCTATGACCTATTCATAGAATATAAAAGTATAGAAGTGCAGTCACGGCACAATGCATAAAATCTAACTATACCTCATTTATATATTTACTGCACGGGAAAAACGATCATCAAGACTTCTTAACATGCACGAGACGGTTATTCTACTGTTCAAATTATCATATGATAGGTTTTCGAATGATTATATTTTTCATAATCAGAGCCTAATACCCGTTATTGGACATACATTGTACTACATAAAGCAGAAGATTCTATTATTAAATCACCGCTAGAAATAGGGGTGTACAATACCTCATTAGCCAGGTATCAATCGCTGAATACAATTTGAGCTTTATGAACAAATATTGATGTTTACATACAGATGTTAGAGGCCGAGTACATTTCATATATTGTGTCAATGTATAAAGAATACATTTAAATGTATCTTTAACATGGCGTGAACAAATACCCTTCATGCAAATGGGTGATTCCGTACAGAAATGTTTATTAATGTAACTCCACGGAATTTTAAGAGAGCTACGCATGAGAATTTGTATTGTTTTTTTTGCTTGAAGTACATGCCATGTTTATCAGTATCGTATGTGTACAATTAACTACATTGATTTTAACTATATACTAATATTAAATGTCTCTCCGCGAACACATTATTTAGTTTATACTTATTATTTTAGCTCGGTTGTGAAGAAAGATTGTAGCTTATCGAGTCACTCGCGAGTCCGCTTCCTCGGGAAATAGTACTGGTATCAAATACGGTCGTGAAACCCAGTTGGGCTCGAATCACCACCACTGCCCTCTTTCTTGTTTTTTGACCGCAGTGAGTTTATCATGTATGTCATAGAAATACAATAAATTACAGATATAAATGTATGAAGGTAGGCAAAAACACAATTCATGTGTTAAAAGCCGATTCAGTTTTTCACTACACACAATTTTTCACCGGCGTTTCCCGCTGTAAAAACGCCCGTCGTTTTATTGTTATGAGATATTTTTAAAAATGTTTTCTTTATCGTTCGTACACGTTTCTATACCAAAATGTGAGCAATACCCGACACAATGATAGTTACATGTTAAAGTTTTAGTAATTATCTGCCTCTACATGTTGTTACCCGTTCCCTCAAGTGTGTGTGTGTGTGTAACATGTCCATTGATTTGACATATGTTTCGGCAGCTTTCATTTAAACAAGAGACATAGAAGGGCCAGTATCGCTTAATTTCCGCACCATAAACAGTATAAAGTCATCGCTCATAAAGTATTACATGTAACTAGTATAGTATTGATCGGTCATTGTCAAAAAACTGATAAAAGGCGGAGTTTAGGAAACCAATATTGGGCGGTGCTTCATAGCTACTTTGACAAGCGAGTCGGCAATCTTAAAGCATTTGTGCATTGCTTTTGATGTTATCGGTAAACCTCCTGACTCTAATCAATTTCGTTAGCGGTTGTAATTAAGGTCGCTTGACGAGACTGCTAAAAAACTGTCGCCTGCCGAAATTTAAAGAGCACTGGATGATTCAGGGCCGACAAAAACTAATTGCTTACGGTTAGAGGGAGTTGCTAGTCCATTTGAGAAGTTCATTGCTTATTCCGTATTGTTTTAGTTTAAAAAGTAGACCTTGATGCCATACCCGATCAAAAGCCTTAGATATATCGCAGAACACAATACATGTTGACTGTTTTTTATCGTAGGAGTCACATATTTGATGGTATATATCAATAAGCTGGAATACAGCAGAATGTCCTGGAAGAAATCCCGATTGTAGAGGATATATCAGATTATTCTGATGTAAATGATTGTAAATATGTTTGTATATAACTCTTTCCATAACCTTGCCTACACAACTTATTAATGAGATTGGTCCGTAATTGGTTGCTGTATTCCTATCACCCTTTTTAAACAGTGGCATTACTTTTGCAAGTTTCCTGGAACTAGGATAAATACCCTCACGGATCGATCTATTAAATAATGTGCAAAGCGGATCGCAAATACTATTACTGGTTTCTTTTAAAATTTTATGACTAATATCATCTGGTCCTACTGCTTTATTTAATAGTAAACTTGACAAAATGTCCTTTATCTCATTCACCTGGATAGTGAAAGTGGGCATAGTTTCGTCAGTTTTGGGAATAAAATTCGGTAACTCAGTGGAAGAATCGTCGATTGTTGATACAGATGTAAAATATTCATTTAAACAATTAGCCTTTTCTTTATCTGTAGTATAGTATTTCTCTGAACCATCTTTCTCTACTATTAATGTTAGTATCGTGTTATTATTGTTATTGGTGCTTTTAATTAGCATCTTAATTGTTATCCAATATAATCTTTGGTTATTTGAACTAGCGTCTTCAAGAGAGTACTCAATATTATTGAAAAACACCGATTTGGCATGTTTCTTCAGATTATTGACTAAATTGCGCGAATGTTTAAATGAATTCCAGTCAGTTATCGAACCGGTCCTTAATGCTTTTTTCTTTGCTCTATCTCTTTTCCTAGAGGCTCTACGAATATCTGAGTCGTACCAAGGTTTATCGTGTGGTCGGATAGTAACAAGACTGGTAGGAATACATGTTTTCGCTATGTTTATAAGTTCATCGGTGAACGAATCGCACGCTCTATCGACGGAATTTAGAGTTAGAAAAGACCAATCTGTGTTTATAATACGGTTATTAAGTTCATCAAAATCTGCATGTTTGCAGTTCCAGATAAGTCTCTTGTAGGGAACAGAAGATTGTGTCGAAAATTTACTAAATATACATGTACCATAGTGGTCGCTTATTTCGGACGGAGTAAGCAAAGTTCCGGAATTATAAACATGTACACAGTTAGAAATAGCTAAAGGATCAATAAGAGTTGCAGAATTAGGTGTCACACGAGTTGGTCCTTTAATTACATTTATGAAATCGTTTATCAAAAGAATGTCTTTGAACCTATGATTACTATTATGTTCTGAGATCCGGTTTTGTGTGGATGCATGTTCCCTCGTGCTGTGTACCGCCTCTGTGTATGTGCCATATAACATTTGTTAATTACTCCCTACCTGTCATGACATTTATTATTTGTGTTCTTTTCCCAAATAGGTAATAGTTTGACTGCATGGCGGGTAGCGATTGGTTTGTTCTATAACGGTCTACAGGGATTTAGATTTAGTACATTTCATACCTACTTTTTTTATCGATTAGATTATGTAAGCAGTTGTTATCGTGTCTGCTTAGGGCAAATTTAGTGTTATTATATTTTTGTTCTATAATCTTCATAATGGGGAAACTACCACTTGCATATTTGTACGTACTATTGGCTTAATATTAGAATACTCTGCATTTCATGCTTTTTCGTATGAGGTATCGTTTTTAAACTTTGACGTTTGTTCGGTAATTATACTGCTACTGATCCTGAGCGGAAATGTTGAAAGAAATCCTGGACCTTTAAGTGATTGTAATCCAATGCACATGTAGATTTTTGGGAGAGATTTAACAGGTGCATAGAAAAGGCTCTTGATTACTGTAACAGAGTAGTGATTGTTGATGATATAAATGAAGATCAGTTAAATGAATATATTATTGAAATAATGTAGAATTTCTGTGCTTCATCGTTCGCCTAAAACAATTCTACTTCATATTAAATAATGTTTCAAGACCAAATAAACCTTATATTCCATTCAATATTTTCGAAATAGTTGTATCATTGTTTTCATATGTAAGACAACAGTATAACTGTTTATTTACCGTACGTACGCACATACTTGAATAATGATATTTTATTGAACACTACTTGTTTCCAAGTTCACAAATATACACAGACACATTTTTTTTTGGCCGTAATAACGCAAAAGGGAGTTCTAAAACACTTGGGTGTTAATGGCACCAATAGAATGATGACATTTGTTTGAAACAAACTAAAGAATGGGTTACTTAGTCTGAAACCAGTATGTATATTTGTCAAAGGACGGACAGACAAATGACAGCAAAACCACCAAAGCGTTCTCAAGGCTAGACAAGGTGCCTTGACGCTTACCTTGATCGTTTGTGAAGGGTATTCCATGTGTCATCATTTGTTGTATCAATTCTGTCGTTTTCCGCAGTGTTTCTGAAATAAAGAAACATCAGAAATTTTATATTACAATTTATTAACTAAAAATTACTAAATTACAACTATTTCAACGAATTTGGTTTAAATTATGAGTTTAAAAAATATTTTTTAAATTTAAACAATACCCGGAGAACACATACAGTGGCGCTCACGTTTTTGTTCCGTTTTTCGGCAGGAAAACGCGAGCAGCGCCCGTTTTTCGCCCGTTTACCAAACGGGGCGTTTTTCGGCTCGAACCGTTTAAAAAAACGCGTTTTTCTGCCCGCCCCGTGAAAAAAAACGGCTGGTTGCACTGCACATGCGTGAACAGCGAATTCCTGCGTTTTTTCCCGTATTTTTTACCGGGGTATCAAATGCGCATGCGTGAAAAGCGAGTTCCTCCGTTTTTCGCCGTTTTTTCCGGGGTAGCAAATGCGCATGCGCCACATGTGTTTTCTTCACTGTTTTAATTTTTTGTAAAATTATGCCTATCCGTACAAACTATTAAAAATCGCGAGTATAAATATAGATGTTAAGTTTATAATGTGGTCAGATTAAGATTGTTTTTTTGTTTCTTATTTTCAAAAACAAAGTATAACTACCACCAGCCTGTTAGATCATTACTTCCGCGTTTTCATCATAACATAAAATAAGCGGGTACATATCCCACAAGATGGAGAGCGAGGGGAAGGCCTTGTGATACTATTTGAAAGACCTTGGTGATAGATAGAAATAATTTAGCACCTCCACTGTCCCTATTATGTTACTATGAAAAATCTATAACCAGTAGATATACATTTAATTAAATTAAACCTGCTCGATCATATGATTTCAGTTATCAAAATAAAACTATAACATCGGCAGTTGAGAATATTCATGGCCATGCTTCTGGTTCAATTAACATAGATTCTTTAATTTGTCCATGTACAAAATTTCCATATTCTTGTTAACAACTTAATCGCTCTCGAGACTAACTACTATAGGAATCGCTCTTGTCAGACTTTTCATATCCTGATAAATTGCAAAACGTATAGTAATACCACGGACCTATATACACATATAGTGTATATAGGTCCGTGGTAATATATTTAGGAAATAGATTTCACTTTTGAGTGATATACCGGTAAGTATATCACTGCGGGGAGTGTAAATGCGTAGTAATCTAATTACGAAGGCCTGGGTGATTAATTTCGAAGCATCTACCAACACACAGTGATATAATAACCGGTATATCACTTAAAAATAAAATCTATTTCCATTCTTAACCGTTAATCTAAACAAGAACATGTTCGATGGGGTACTATTTGCTGCATTTTCATGAAGTCGCTGTCTTGAAAGTTGTAGTTTTCCGTGCATTCCATGCATTTCGTGAAATTTTGGCTGTTCTTTTTTACTTGTCAAAAAATCCGGAAGTGTAGAAAATTTTACTGCAATTTTTTTACATCACGTGAATTCATTAACAATAATACCAATCCAAGCGTATTAGCACAGGCACACTCATAGATGTCGTGTGAAAATTATAAGGGAGGTAGTTTCAGCAGTCAAAAATAGTTCCAGACCCCTAGCGTGATATACTTAATAGTTTTATCACGCTCAAATCCTTCTTTGTGTATGTAGGAGAAATTTCCAATCGTGTTAGAATATGAGTTATACTAACACAAGTGGCATAAACATAATAAGGTTGTTTATTATTTTACGATAAAATACAGTACTTTTATCAAAGGCCGGCAAGGTGCCAAAAAGGAAGTATTTGCAAGACGTATGTAAACAACCTGTCCAATTGCATTTTGTGTTTTCAAGTTACAATGATGTACTGCTACAAGTTGAATATAGACGTGCAAGAAAAAATTGTAATAATAAATATGTGCCATCATTTCATCGTTTATTCTAAAATGATTCATGGTTTTGTCTCTATGTACAATTTAAAGAATTGAAAAATTATGCTATATTAAATCATAAACAATGCAGGAACCAATATGCTGTAAACATTACGTCATATTGCACCGCATGACGTTAAATGAGTGTTCGCATAGAAAACGCTTTGCATTTATTAACATTTGTAATATCTGATCATGTTAGAATCAAAATATCATCTTTCTCAGCTTTGTAATAGTCTTATAAACAATTATCTGTCGTACTGATGCGCTGTTAAAAATGGTTAATTACTGTGCATTAGTGCTCCAAATCATTGTTTTTTAAACGATGAACACCGCTAGAACAGATGTTATTTCATAAATAAAATAGTTATTCGTTCAAATGCAAAAAAAAATCAACACTTGTGCTATGTACTCATACTTTAAAAATTACTACGCATTTGAACTCCTGTGATTTATTCAACAGATACAGGGACACATTTATTACTTCATAAATAAAATTTACTTTGAAGTATTCACACTTCCATCGGCAAAGTCATTAAATTCTATTTGTTAACAATTGAATTATATACCGACAGTTATTAGTTACTGTCTGTCATTGCCGTGACAAAAAAACACGCAGCTAAGAAATGACAGAGAAATTGCAGCTTTTCGCTTACTTGAAAATACCACAGTACGGGGTGTAACCATACCGGTATGTATCGCATCTCAAGGAAATTGCAATATACCGGTCTTATCGCGCACCCCTACTTATTGCACATGTTACAGATGGACTGCCTAACTTGCCATAAGGATACTTCTTCCTTAATTTGGCATTAAAGTGATCAAACCCATGACTCTTGTATTGATGCAAACACGCAATTACTGCCCCATAGCAGCTCTACCATTTAGCTAAAACTAGAATTAAGGCAAATATTACTTTTAACTTTGGATTTTATCTCAAGGCATTTAAACGAAGGCAGTGGTAAGGTAGCCGGGTACAGCTTCATAGACTTTGTATAACTGTGAAAAATAATCGATCAAGTGGAACAAGCCAGTAGTTACTGTGAAATAGGTCCCGAACAAATGAGGGAGAAAAGAATGGATAAACACACCATAGTCAAAGCGGCAACTATAACAATGCCCCACACCCCCACCTCAAGGTAGCATAATAAAATAGAACTATCACTGAAGGTAATGAATACCCCCCCAAAAAACCATCTCTGAACGCCATACTGACACAGTATTCTTAATTATATCACATTTGTTGCTTATAATTGGACTATGCACAACGACTGTAGGCATGCTATTTATCTCTTCTGTGTAGCATTATTTTGACCAGAGGGTTAAGAAAATCAGAGTGCACAATATTTAATTATCTTAAACACCTGTCACCTTGACGTAGTGACCCAAAACACTGACCAAGTCCAACAAGGCATGATATTTATTACTTTGTGAAATATCATTAATTTGTGATAAGGGGTTTTGGAGATAGAGTGCAAAATATTTTACTATCAAAAGCCCGTTAATGTGACCGTTGACCTAGTTACCAGAAACATGGACCATGCACATCAAGGCATGGAACGTGTCATTTCTGAGAATAATAATTTAATTCTAACCAAGAGTTTTTCAGGGATTGAGTTCCATAAGTCTACGGATAGACGGACAGACAGTCAAGCTGAATCCACTATACCGCCTTACACTTTGTGCAACTGGGGTATAGAAACATTTCCGCAGGTTGAGACATTGGTAAATTGTTTTGAAGGTGACTGAATAAAAATTAGCCACTACAATAAACAGTCCTGTTCTTTCAGTTGTTACTATTTTTTATTTTTGTTTTTCATACACAAGAATATTATGACTGAAAGCTGCAATGAAGATTCATTCTTCAAGAGAACTGAGTTCCATTTAAGTTGCTCATCTGAGCAACCAATAACATTGTTATTAATGTCACTGTCGTACTCTAGTTCTGTAGTAACCAATACTGTATGTACTGCAGTACAAAATAGTATTCTATTAAATAGCTAAAGCACTGCATTTCTGCATTGTCCAAATCGATTCAAATACTTGATGCATTAAAAAGTTACAACCTGAAAAAATTGAAAAAAGTTCTCATGCGTCCATTTGTTATCAAAGTGCGACCTTGATATTTGAGCTTGCATTCACCATGCTGTGATTACAATTATATATATAAATTACTAAGGTTATTTCGCATGCTATATTCTTCATCACCAGCTACTGTTCTAGAGTTTCAATGACTTCTCTTATAAGAACAAAAATTCACAGCTAGCGTAGCATTATCACTTCAGCTGCAACTTGGGATTGTATCCAATATGGATGTTGTCTGGCCAAATGATGTTTCTGTGAGCTATCAATTTGCTGATTTTACTGTTGTTCTTTCCTTATCTTCATCTTCAAAAAATCAATGTACATGAATTCCAAATATGAGTAAACTCAGCGAAGTTCTTCTTTAATGTTAACTGCATGTTGTCAATACATCAAGTGCTCCATTGTCTCACCTCAATTATCAATTCGTTTCATTTGATTCTTTTGTTTTCCTGTTTTGTTTATTCCGTTGAAACTGAAAAATCTACTTTTATGCATATGATGTCAAGTCTCATCACCAAGGTAATATGATGAATAAAAAAAGAACTTCATCTTCTAAACTGATACAGCCACCTGGATCACCACAGAATCACTCAGTTAACAATTGCAATGATAGACTGTTTTCTGTTGTTTTCATATCTTGGTCTATTGAACTTCCCTCAGCACTGCATGTACATGACGCTTTTTTCTACAATAAATTAAGAAGAAAAATTATTAATTGCATTTTGTTTTAAGTCTTACAACTAATAACTGATACACATACTGAAAATTTACTGACTGAATAGTTAACAGTGCAGGTTATGATCAGACTACATGATTTTGATCTGCACAAGAGGCAAAAGTGTAAGCAAATAGCTAAAAACTAAACTAGATGCCCATGTGCAACATGTCATCCCTGCCAGCTGTCAAAAGGACTAACTCCTTACCAAATAGATATAGGTCAAAATTCACCTAAATATTGGATGTAACATGCATGTTGTTCCACATAAAAGTAGTCTTGATTTTTCTCTACGGCGAGTAATAAAAATATTACAATATAAGCTATTTATAGTAAAACAAAGGGAAATAATTTTAAAAACAAAGGAAGCTCATGGTGGTGAACATTTGTGCCAGGTTACATCAAAATCCCTCCATACATGAAAAGGAAATGCTGTGGACAAAGATATTCTTGAATTTGACCTTTAACCTCTAAGTGTGACCTTGACCTTAGACCTAGGGACCTGGTTCTTGCACATGACACTAAGTCTCATGGTGTTGAACATTTGTGCCAAGTAATATCAAAATCCTTTCATGCATAAAGAAGAAATGCTCCGAACAGTCATTCTTGAGTTTGACCTTTAACCTCTAAGTGTGACCTTGACCTTAGACCTAGGGACCTGGTTCTTGCACATGACAATCCGTCTCTTGATGGTGAACATTTGTGAAAAGTAACATCAAAATCCTTTCATGCATGAAGAAGAAATGCCCCGGACAGTCTTTCTTGAGTTTGACCTTTAACCTCTAAGTGTGACTTTGACTTTAGACTTAGGGACCTGGTTCTTGCGCATGACAGTACGTCTCATGATGTTGAACATGTGTGCCAAGTTATTTAATAATCCTTTGATCCATGGATGAGTTACAGCCGAGTCAAACTAAATTCAGACAGACGCAAGCTCGCTCACAAGGACACACGCATGCACATACACCGAACCATTATTTGGACACCTATATTGAGCTTTCGTAAGCTGCTTGGCAAAAATGGTTATGATGTTTAACAAATATGTTGACCAAGGTATCAAAATGTACAGGACTTACAGTAGATTGTCTATGTAGTGTATAAGGATTTGTTTAATGCAAAGTAATTTATCAAACTTGTAATGTTTGCTAAATATAAAATATTTTTAAGCTAAAATGAATTAGTATGAACTAATGACTTTTCGAGCTGAAGGCTGATTCTGGCTGCCTGGCCATCATTTTGAAGTAAATCTTTTATTTTGTGTGATTTATTGTTAAATGTCTTAATATTATTAAACTCCCTTAAATGACAGATGTAATATCACAGATCTATAAACCTTGAGCAGCATTTTATAGATTCAAATCAAAATACTCTGTGTTTAAACTTTGTGTACTTAGTGAAATCCTAGACATTTCTAATTCTTTGAGACTCTTAAACATATCTGGACTTAAATTGCCTGAATTGACCGTTATTTAAATAAAAAAAGATTGTCATATTTTACATAGTGTCTAACTTGGAACTCATTAAAAAAGACTTTACCACTTGATATCTGATATTTACTCAAAATTTCCCATAGAACAACACTTCTTCAGTTTAGTTTTTAAACTTCCAAAAATGATTTTCAATCAGAAACTTCCAATTTGAAAAATAATTCTACAATTCCAACTATGGTTCAATCAACTGATTATGAAATACAGTTGTTAAATGCATTTCAATAAAACTGAACAAATGGTGCGAATATAAAATAAAGCTTCAAGCTGACCAATAGTTCTTCAGTATAGCCTGAATTTTGACCTTGAATATTGAATAACTATAAGTATAAACTAAACTAATTACAGTAAGATCTCAGTAAAATCATGGTTCAGTGCTCAAAATTGAGACTATAGTGTACTTTATGGCCCCTCTGACATATCTATGTTATGTAATCTTACATAACATACTGATAAGGGAGAAATTGAAGCAAAGGTTTAAGTACTGCCTAAGGCAATAAAACAACTTGAATAGGCTGTGGATTAATGAGGGACCAGCTTCATTTCTTAAAACAAGAGGATAAGATTAATTGTTCCAATGAATAATGTACAGACCACTTTTTTCTACTAGTTTTCTAATGAAAATGACAGCTGTCAGAACTGCAGCATTTTGTTGAAAATCCCAAGTTCTTTAATAATACCAGACATTAATTTCTGCCTTTCTGATTCAAATGCAGAAAATGATAAAAATATTTCACTTTTAAAATTGTGATCTTTTTCAACAGTGCACACTATTTATTGGCAAATAAGTATTGTTTAATAATCAACATACCATCAAGTCCAAAATGTACAGGGTGACTGCATGTATATTGAATTTAGGGGTTTAAAAGCTGTAGACAACACACAAAGTTAAGGAAACCTAAAGCAATATGCAATAAGACCATCACTTAGATAAAGACTGTTTCAGAAAATATCAAGTATATTATTGGTACATTAACCTAATACCACTGGCACTGGACACTAAATCAATAGAAAAGTAAAGGACATACACTGGTAACTTTGTTTATAAATAACAAACTCATTGGTACCATATCATTATCTGGAGTTTGTTATATCCATATAACATTTTCATAAGAAAAGTAAAATAAAAAAAGAATCTCGGGCAGAGAAAATATATTCATTATATCCTGATTTCGCTATATCCACAGTCTTACATACAAATTTTACTATAAATCAAATATCATTTCTTAATAAAATATCATAATAACCGGAATAAACAAAATTTAATAAACAGTTTTAAGAAAAACATGTAGCACTGATTTCTGTGAATGCTCTTTAAGAATGGTGTTGGTTAATGTCATTTTACATTGAAAGGAAGAGTCACCCCAAAAAGTTCCTGTCTGGCCGGTCAGGAGAGAGGGATAACATGTACATGACGCCATGCAATCCTTCTACAATTGGCTTCCTTCCATCATTTCGAAAACAAATTTCAGTATAGCATCGCCCCTACTTAAAGGACCAACCATTTCTGACTTTTGTAACACTTTCTTAAAACACATTTACCTGCCGAACTCTATACTTTAACACCAGACACTGGTCAGTCAGAACTATATAGATGCATACGTTAACCATTATTTAACTAGCTGTCGGTTCAGCAACCGGCCAATCAGATCTAACCACTGCTGGAATTCAAAACTTTGACCCTCACCCTACTTCCAAAGCAGATGCCACTATACCAAAAGTGACAGTATGTATGCATTGGCAAAGTGGGCGGGGAGGGGGCGGGTTAGAGAACCAGACCTTTTCATTCTAACATGTGGGAGCAATTGAAATTGCAAGTGAAAATCTATCAGACACTTTTCACCCATGTACAGCTATTTCATTGTTTATCCAAGGTCGGAATAGAACAACTTGCTACAGTAAAGTTATCTGCTTTCATATTAAAAAAATTATATGATGAAAATTTGATTTAAATTGCTTCTTAGAAGGACGCTTGTTGGTAAACAAAGAGGTAACTGTTACATGTTTCATTAACCCTTAAGTCCCTGTGTCAAAAATACATGGTTATTTCATTATCGATATATACCAACAAAAATGCTTTAAATTTGCATTTGTGCATATAAATGTTAAATACTGCAATGTACAGCTGTTTCTCTTCCTCAGCAACCAACACGCCAGTTTGAGCCCCCAGAAAGAAATGCCTGGCAGTGACGGTCAATTTTTATAGGCTTTTTTGTCATGTAAGTACTTATGTCGCTTAAAGGGGCACTCCTACATCTAGCAGATTAAATTCTCGAAACAAAGATTATGTGTTCAATGAACGCAAAATGATAAATAAATACAATTTCAAAAAGAACCTATTGCAAAAAATGCCTCATTTTGCCACAATTAATCAGGTAAGGTGACTCCTCGGCTGTCATCGCTGGTCTCTATGCATCTATAACTTTGAATAATTATAATAACCAAGAAGTTGACGATCTTTGTTTACCTTGAAACTAGATTGTTTTATAATAGCTCTATGTTTTCAAAAGTATGACATCACGGCAAAGCCGAGAATAGGTAAAACTGCAAAAATTATCAGTACTCGGATGTGCGAGCTGATAATTATTTTTCTGAAAATTACGGGAAATCGTACATGCACAACTTAAGGACTACGTACCACGTTAGAACAACAAACCACAGTACCAGTAGTACCATGAGTACTGTACAGGGATACAATTGTTTATGAACTGTTAACTTAAAGTCTATTAAAACCTGACATTTTACCATATATCTGACAGTCTGATCATAAGATATGGATATGTAGGTTATATCCCTTACCCGAAAAGACAAGAAAAACTTGTAAATTTATCATGTTTATATCATTATGCCTCAATGTTTTATCAATGTTTCACGCCCATAATAAGACAAACTGAGATAGCATTCTACTGATTCTGTAACAGCAGCATGTGACCACTGGAATTATACTGTCAGATACTGTAGCGTGGTGTCTATTTTCGTGTTTTCCTTGTGATGAACCCTAATGTCCATAACAGTTTGTCAAATACCAAATTATAATTTTCAGCTCTGCATTGTGTAACAGCATTTTCATGAAGTTGAATTTTTCATACCAGTACTGGTTGAAGTCCCTACATCCGGACGCTATTTAAACATATTTTACGATAACTCTGGTAATTTTTGTATCTAGCAAACTTTTAACAGAAGTAAGTTAGGTCTTCTCCCAAAGAAAACTTCTAGGAAAAGATCATTTATTTATTTTTGCGGCCAGGTAGTGAGGTCACCAAATTGCTTAATTATATTGCCCAACTGTACCATGTATCCGGACAGTATTTTTAAAAAGATTTTATTTTTGTGATGTTAGCTTTTGAATTGTGTAAAATGTTTCAATCATTTGACCCATAAATGAAATTTCATGAAAAAAGT
Source organism: Saxidomus purpurata (assembly GCA_022818135.1). NCBI lineage: Eukaryota > Metazoa > Mollusca > Bivalvia > Venerida > Veneridae > Saxidomus > Saxidomus purpurata. The sequence continues at coordinate 6,335 of JAFMSR010000732.1, read as the reverse complement.
TAAACTTGTGATTTTTATTTGCCGGGCCTCACAGAAATATTGAGCATGCACAGTATTTCATTTTCAATTTCCTCTCGACAATGATAACATGCTTTCAGTGACTAACAAAATAGTGAGATTTCTTGATCAAATTATTAATACTTACATTATACTGTCATTTTTGCACTTTGATGATTGAAATCAAGTGTCTGTTTGATCAACAATATATATGACTGTAAATATTAATTAGGAAATAATCTATGACTTTGAGTGCTTTATCGGAATTGAAGCATTCCCCCGCGAGGCGATGTGCCTGACGGAATAATTCACTAGGACAAAGCCATAAATCATTTTGATTCTTATTATCTTATAAGCCGAAATGTTTTAAAATGATCGTAACTACTACGGACCTTTTTTCAGTTCAGCAGTAATGTGGAAAATTGCATACATAGTGGCTGTTGGAATTCACTCATCTATACAGGCAACCATTCAAGATAACACACTATATTATACAAACTTATTTTAGTTTTAATCATCTAATACATGAAATATAAAAAATAACTGACTGTGACATTATGCAGAAGATGTAAGATTCAGAACCGAACAAAGGAGACAATCAATTAAATGCATACTGTAATTTAAACTTTTGAACGTTTTAATGTGGAGTAATGACGTCAGTGTGATGGCATAAACGTTTTCATTCTTTGTTTTGTCTCCCGGAATCAAAACAATGCATGACTGACTGTGAATGCTGAATTTCTTGCCTTTTGAAAGGAAAGCAATGGGACGGTACTCTAAGGGCTACTTGACGTAATCAAAAATGATATTAGGCTCTTAAACAAACTTCTTCATGTGACTGATGTACATATACAATATTATTCCTTTTTCTATATATTTGATTTAATTTAGTGCACAGGAGTAAAGTAGAAAAGTCGGAAGGAGCTACTTTCATGTCCGAAACTCTGCCTACATAAAGCACTCAAATTGACTTATGAAATAAACCATACAGTAGGCATATTAGAACAATAAATCACGCATTTTCGCAAGTGTCCGGTTTGATTGTCGTCCTTGTCGATGAAATGCTTTTACAGCAAACGTAGTGATAGCCGTGTGTGCAGCTCTGTGACGTCACAGCAGCCGATACAATTGTACTTTATCCATTTTGCTAGAAAATTTCTTAAATATAGACATCAAAATCACCCAGTTACAGTTACCATTTTTGATAAAACTTATTATGTTTGTATAAATATGTTTATTCTATGGAAACTGTTATATCTTATTAGTTAATATTTAGGCTCTAAAAACTGTTTCCCACCTGTTGGTTGTCAAATATCACATACCGCCAGCATTGGTTCCCTTCGAGGTGAAATTTCAAGTTTTGACATGTCGTGTCAATAGCTCCCAGAACCACATAGTCAAGTGATGAAGCACATCAACGTCTTGTTTCGATTTAGCAGGGATAACATTATGTTTTTGCTGAGGCAATCAAAATGGTTAGGATTTCCTGCTTTCTGAACTGCTGATATACATTCAAAATACCTCCAGCATAGGTTCCCCCACTCTAGTTTGTTAAATTTATGATATAAGGTTTAAATATTGCACACTAAATGTCACTGATGAACAGGCTGAGTACATCTGTAAATACTAAATTACATCGCCCTGAATATGGCTGAATGGTTTTTAGTGATTTTGAGTTTGTATGCCATCATTGAAGGTAGCATATTAAAATCGCACCATCCGTCTGTGCGTCCCAACTTACACATTCGTTTCCGGACTGTAGCTTTGTCATGCAATGATTGAATGAAGGATTTTAAAATAACAAATGTCAAGCACATCAAGACGTGTCGTGTGCAAAACCCACGTCCCTACCTCAAAGGTCAAGGTCACACTTAAAGTTTGAAGGGAATGGCATCCTCTATATATGCAAACATTTGTGTCCGGACTGTAACTTTGTCATGCATTGAAGGATTTTAAAATAACTTGGCACAAATGTTTAGCATATCAAGACGAAGTGTGGTATGCAAGACCCACGTCACTACCTCAAAGGTCAAGGTCACAGAGTTTAAAGTAATGGAATCCTCTATATATCCACACATTCGTGTCCGGACTGTAACTCTGTCATGCATTGAAGGATTTTAAAATAACTTGGCACAAATGTCTAGCACATCAAGATGACGTGTTGTGTGCAAGACCCACATCCCTAGCTCAAAGGTCAAGGTCACACTTAGAGTTTGAAGGTAATGGATTCCACAATATATGCATATATGCACACATTTGTGTCCAGACTGTAACTTTGTCATGGCGCATTGAAGGATTTTAAAATAACTTGTCACAAATGTAAAGCAGATCAAGACGATGTGTTGCATGCAAGACCCACATCCCTACCTTAAAGGTCAAGGTCACACTTAGAGTTTGAGGGTAATGGATTCCTCTATATACGCATATATGCACACATTCATGTCCGGACTGTATCTTTGTCATGAAGGATTTCAAATAACTTGGCACAAATGTATAGCACATCAAGACGACATGTCGCATGCAAGACCCACATCCCTACCTTAAAGGTCAAGGTCACACTTTTCGCAACTTTTCCTCTATTTATTTACATGTATTACCAAAGGCTCCTGACTATCCCTACAGAAATTAATAATTTATTTTATAAAGACCACTAAAATTCAATCACGGACCTAAATACACTATGTTAATAGGTCTGTGATTCAATATAAAGCTTTATACGAATAAATGAATACAAAAAATCTTTACATATATAAACAAATACAATACACAAAAGACATCTCTGCACTTAAAATAAACTTTCATCATTTATCTTCAAGAAAAATCAAAACTAAATGCAAGCTTTATTAAATCCATGTTGACTGTAAATTACAGTGGTTTCGTTCAGGTCCTGTTTTATTGCCATTTTGTCCAGAAGGTAATCAAATGTATCAGAAAAGATTTCACACTGATATACCAGATTTTTTTGTGGAAAAGTCAACTCATACCTTGATTTTTATTATTCATTATCTTATTGATAATCATACTTTTTGGTAATACAGCATTGCATGTTTTCATTGAAAATTTAGAAAATTTAGAAAATTTAATAAGAAAATGGCAGAAATTAAGTGGATATTTAAAAAAGTGAACATTTATCCCATATCAAATTTGTGTTCTGTTTAGAGCAAATTGCACTCATTTTATCATTACATGTCACATTAAACTGATAAATTATTATTATAATTTTTTTAATCGTCACTACAGACTGCCGAAATAACAGTTGTTTGCAAGCATTATTAATAAAGCTATTTGCCTCAAAACCTCTCAGTTGCTTGATTGTATTTTAAACAAAGAACACATGCACCAGTAAAGGTGACATACATTGTATTGTGCGAAGATTAAGGTGTGAAATTGTCTATCACCCTGAAGGAAATCGTTAACTTTTGGCGCCAATTAGTCTATTAACACCTATCTAGACATGCAAATAAATCAACACCAAACAGGGTTGTCAATAAGAACCGGCTGTCAGCCCAAATGGACGGTTCAAATGGAATTTGGGCCGGTTCAAATTCAGAATTTCTTTAATTAAAAGTGGGCAACTTAATGCAGTAGGTTAGATGGGTATCCTTTACATAAACAAATTTGATTGTGTTACCTATTTGATTTGCTTTCTGTTATAAGACTATATTGCTTCTTTTCAGGTGACATTCACCGCACCAAGATGAAACCGAAATTGTCTAGATTGTTACTGAAGCGTGTACTTTATCTGCACACGCACAACTGTCGAGGTTTAAATACTGTCTCGCCATTGACAGCTGATTTCAATACCAAACCAAGCAAGAAATTTAGCTTGATGGGATTCAGGGAGGCAAATGTTGTAAGTTGATCAGATAAGTAGATGTATTGGTTTCCTACTAATTATAAACAGAGTCTAGAAAATATACGGGTCAAAAACCGTACCTACGGGTCAAATGGAACCCTGGCAGACACAAAGTTATCTGCACAATTTTTTATTAACCTGTTATTAAACAGCTATGCTTTGATCAGACATGTAGTGAAGATACCTGAATGATGTAGACTGTTTCTGTGATACTGCAGTCAACATCACTAAGGTAAATAACATTAATAAATTTGATAAATGTGCTACTTGATTGCAGATAGACCTTGTCATGTGGATTCTTGATATATCAGGGTGAGCTTTTAGAATGAATGATTTCAGTTGTTCATTCCAGCCCAGAAAGAGGGGTTTAGTTGCTATGGCAACAATAGGTAACAGTAGCTTCTCTTTGATGTCATTTATTCGGTATGTCTTATGTGGCTATTTTTGGGCTTATGTGGCTAAAAAGTACAATATAGAGAACAAAAGAATAGTCACACAACTGCCAATCTTTAGCTCTACTGCACAAAGTCCAGCGGAGCTTATGTCATGGTGGTTTGTCCGTCGTCTGTCTGTCAGTAAACTTTTCCTTGAAAATGTTCTACAGGTTGCAATATTTATTTCACTTTGATGAAACTTGCTGATAAGAATCCCTGCAACTTGTAGATGTTCCCTATGGTTTTTTGGGTCAGTGAGTCAAAGGTTAAGGTCACAATGACCTCCGATAGCAATGCCTTGATAACACTCTAGAGGTAACAATTTTCATTCAACTTTCATCAAACTTGCTCAGAATGTTCCCTGTAATATGTAGATGATCCCTATTGTTTTCACAGTCAGTGTGTCTATGGTCAAGGTCACAGTGATCTCCGTTTTCCTTGTTAATACTCTACAGGTCACAGTTTTATTTCAACTTTCATCAATCTTTTTCAGAAAGTTCCCTGTAACATGTAGATGTTCCTTATTGATTTTGGGGTCAGCGAGTCAAAGGTCAAGGTCACAGTGACCGTCTTTAGATTTTCCTTGATAACATTATACAGGTCATTGTGCCATCTTAAGTGAAGGTTAAAGTGACCTTGATATTTCTCACACTGAAAGGGTGACACAGATTTACTGAGTTCACAAGAGAAACAAAAGTGGTGTTAAATATTGACAGGTTATACAAAGTGTGTAGCAGATAAATAATAGACAGGTGTTTTTCTTTTCAAGGGACTTTTCAAGATTCCACAATTGACAAATGCAGAAGGATTTTATGTGCTGCAAAAGACCTGTATTCAGGAAGTGGACAGCCTTGTGAAAGAAGCATGTGACCCGCACAGGAAGAGGAAAATGGTCACAATCTTTGATGAAATGTCTGACAGTATATGTAGGGTTGCTGATACAGTAGGTTACAATGGTCATCCAAAAAGTAGTGATCCAAGCTCTATGTATAATAATACTATTAATTTTAAGCAAATACCTTATTTTGTAATACTTATATTTGTATAAGGATTATGGTAAAGCTCAAAGTTACATAAGTGTATTCTCTGGGCTTGTTTTCATAAAAAGGTAAAACAGAATTCGATGAAACTTAACAAATGAATTTCACACCAAGCCTAGTTTTGCATATATCATTCTTGCGTAAATAGGCATACATTCAGATTTGGATGTTTGAGTGTTGTTAGCAATATAACTCCAATATGGCGCTCTTGTTTTAATGAACTTGTGCATTATGTATACAAATGTCTTGTTACAGATGGAATTTTTGAGGCTGTCACATCCAGAAGCAGCCTTCCGAGATACAGCAGAAAGTGTGTGTCTTGCCATGTCTGAGTTAGTGGAGAAGTAAGCATGAATTGTTAAATACTACTTTTGTGGTTTTAAGCAGTTTTTAGTCCATTACCAGTTTCACTTGAGAGGACCATAGTTTTGACTATTTAGAGGACATTATGTTCATCATTAAACCCCAAAACTAGCAGATTGTATAAATTGTACTCCATAATTGATGTATAAAATTGGGTTAATTTAGGTGAATTAATGAATAAGTAGATTTGGCAAGGTGAACATAAAAAAATAAAAATATGTTATATTGAGAAAAATCTGTATTGTTCACAAAATGGCAGGATAGCAATTTTGATATTATAATAGTTTGCAAAAAAAATCTTGTCTGCTCTTCATAGCCAAAACCCCATGATGAATGTTCATTAAACTTGGTGGGAAGCATCAGTACGAAGCCATAGTTTGCATAGTGTAATTTGGGGTCATATGGCTAAAGGTTAGCTTGAAATTCTTGTCTGCTCCATATCCAAAACCCCCATTTGGGTTTTCATCAAACTTGGTGGGAATTTAAGTCTTGTTGGGCATATTACTATGTGGAGTCATAAAATCAATGGTCATTGTCAGAGGGGCATGAAATGGGGAAAAAAGGGAGGTTTGTCCAAAACTCTAGTCTGGTTTTCATCAAACTAGCTGGGAAGCATCAATACAAAGTGTAGTTGTGCATATTGGT